>VSMD01041166.1:0-117927 GCA_008750895.1 Mirza zaza
TTTTGAGACAGAGTCTCACTTTATTGCCCAGGCTAGAGTGAGTGCCGTGGCATCAGCCTAGCTCACAGCAACCTCAAACTCCTGGGCTCAAGCAATCCTGCTGCCTCAGCCTCCCAAGTAGCTGGGACTACAGGCATGCGCCACCATGCCCGGCTAATTTTTTTCTATATATATTAGTTGGCCAATTAATTTCTTTCTATTTATAGTAGAGATGGGGTCTCGCTCATGCTCAGGCTGGTCTCGAACTCCTGAGCTCAAACGATCCGCCCACCTCGGCCTCCCAGAGAGCTAGGATTACAGGCGTGAGCCACCGCGCCCGGCCCAGAAGCTGCATTTTAACAGTCTCTTCTCCCTCTAAAGTCAAGGCCCGGGATTCTCAGTCCTGCAGTAAGAACCACCCAGAGAGCTTATTCCAAGTAAAGACAGTGCTCACCAGGCCTGGGGTGGGGCTGAGGAGTCTGCACTTGAACAAGGTATGTTCTCCCCACCAGGTGTTGCTGGCATACCTGCTCCCTGGCACCCTTTGAGGTTGCAGCTCTGAGCCTCTCCTAGACAGAGGACCCTCAACCCGCCGGCTACCAGCACCTCGGCACTCCCAGCAGGGAGCTGGGCAGGCTCCCGGGGGCTCCTGCACCCCTCCGTCCACCCTCACCCCTCACCGCCTTTTCCTTAATTGTCCCCCAAGACCCGAGGGCCTGTCTCGTTTGAGAGCAGGGGTGGAGGAAGGGGTGGTAGTCCAGGCACAGCCTCTCTCCCTGGCAGGACTCCTGGAGCTAATTAGAGGAGAGAACTTCTGGGCTTGTGGTTACTTTTTAATTGTTTGTGGATCCAACATAAAAGCTAATGACCAAAGGGGAGGCTTGGTTAGCAGCACACTCCCGACTTCTAAATCTGTCTAAGAGGTCATTTGCAATTTGTTAACACTTTTCACACTGGTGAATTCAATTAGCAGTTCCTGCACTGGCTCCCAAGCGCCAGCCACCAGCGCAAGAACCGCAGGGCTCAGCGAAGCCGAGATGCAAAAGGCTGAGAACCAAAGATCCTCTTGACCGCTCAGAAGTCCCCCGGGGAGGGGCATCCTGGCACCTGGGGAAAGATATGTAGCAGAGGAGACATCCCCACCGGGGAGCTGGTGCAGGTGGTACAGAGAGCCATGGACTGGGAGTTAGGGTCACTCAGGGCGGTGCTGCTCCTGTGGGCCTCAGTTTCCCTTTCCCCGAGGTGACTGTAGATGCCGATCATTGGCCTGCCCAGGACAGAGAGGGGAGTGTCTCCTCACTGTTACCTGTGGCCTGTGACCCTGGTGAGGTGGGAGACGGAGGAGATGGGAGTGCAGGTGCCCAGAGCCCAACCCCGGGGACGGGCGCACAGGTGCACCAGGTGTGCAGTGGTGCCTATCGGGGCACGTCATGGGGGAAAATGAGAAACATCTGGACGTCAAGCATTGGGAAGCTGAGCCGTGATGGGCAGTTCAGACAGTGGGCCTGGGTTGGGTGTCAAAAGCGGGTTGCCGTGCAGAGTGACGTGCGGGTGTGGAGCCACGCTGAGAAATGCGTATTATTTATGGATGTCCCGACTCTGATGCGGCACCCAGCGGGGCCCACTGTCTGCCCCTCCCCATCCAGCTCTGGAAGAAATCAAAAGCGGCGGGAGCATGTGCGAGGTGACTGGGGAAGCCCCGAGGGGAGCAGCCGGGCGGCCTCGTTAGTGCCGACCTTGGCACCGGGCGGCTCCTGATGGATGGGCTTGGCCGGGACGGCCCGGGGGGAAGGCGGCCCTATCCATTACGGCCCGTCAGCGCCTCCCGGCTCTCCGCGCCCGGGTGCCGCGCGGGTCGGGCCGGGAATAAATCTCTGTCCGGCCCACAGGAGAGCCGAAAGGGAAACAAGGCGAAGCATGAAAAATGCCTCTGTCCTGGCTCTGGCGACAAAGCTGCGCGGAGGAGGAAGGGCCGCGGCGGCGGAGCAGGTGGGAGAGATGTGGGGGAGCAGCGGGCTGGAAGGGGAGAAGACGGGGGCCCCGGACCCCGCCCCCTCCCAGCCACGGCTCCCTGCCTGGGCCCCTTGTAACAGAACTGCCTTGAGATCCGGGTCCTCGGGAGCAGCTGGCCCCGAGGAGGAGGGACCCCCTGGCACCCCGCTGGGGAGTCCCAAGGCGCCAGCAGAGGCAGCCCAGGCTGGGCAGCGATGGCAGCCCACACCACCATCTAAGGATCTAAGGATGTGTTCTGGCCGCTGCGCGCAAGGTCCTAGAGGAAGCTGCCTGGGCGGAACCAGCCCCTTCCACCGATCACCTTCCGCCTCTTGCTGAGGGACAGACCCTCTCCGTGCCTCAGTTTCCTCAGGGGTAAATGGAGGTAACGGGGCCACAGTGAGGGTGCCAGTCGCCATGCGGAGAGCCAGACACCAACAAGCGCTCCTCAGAGTTGGCCGTAGGTGGCCGTAGCTGTTGTCTGTGGCTCCTCCCCGCTGGGGAGGACTCGCCTCCGGCCCCTGCACCACCATGGGCGGAGCTCGGGAGGAGAACCGACTTCCTCGCCCAGGGCCTTGCTCTGCCGCTGCAGCTAGCTGCCAGCCGTGGGCATGGATGGCGGAGGAAATGGGGCTCAAATGCTGGCACCGCCACCCCCGGCTCTGTGACTTTGGGCAAGTGACTCTCCGAGCCCGTTTCCCCGTCTATAAAATGGGGTGATCGCCGCTACTGGGTAGGGTTGTGTTTGGTGAGATGATGCATGTGAAGTGCTCAAGGTCGTCCCCGTCGGCCCCTGAGGACAGCTGCTGTGTCTCCTCTGCATCTTCTCTCTTCCAGCCAGGAAGACCTCGCTTCTTACTGTGTTCTTTGCACACAGTGCTCTCCCTCCCCTGCTCCGCCTGCCACCTGATGCCCCCTCTGGACACTTTCCTGTCTATGAACCTATGTTCCCCCTCTGAACCTTCCCTTTAACACACGACGCCCCGAATTTTTTTTAACGTGATGCTACAAGTATGACCTGAGCAGCAGGAAAGAGCAGGGACATCGACTCCCTTGTTCTGAACTTGCTACCTCTGTTAATGCGGCCGAGGATCACATTCACTCTTGGAGGCCGCGTCACTGCGCTGCCGATTCGTGACATCAGCCAGGGGCAGGAAAACAGCGGAGTCTGTGAGATGACACAGGAATGTCTGGCTTTGCCATCTCCTCTCTGGCTCCCACGTGGATCGTCTCTTTACTTTCTCTTTTTAAAAATTTTTTGCGACAGTATCACTTGCCAATGTCTCTTTACTTCCACTAACTCTGTCTCAAAGTTTGTCTTTTAAAATTTGTGCTCAGACCTCACGGGTGAAAGTCTCAAAGTCTTAACGGGCCCCAGAGCGTGTTTCTCGCCGGCCCAAGACGTGCCGGGCATTGGATCGGACTCTGATGGTGCGGTGATGGACAAAGCCCGCGTCCTTGTGCGGGGGACCCGAGTGTCCAGCGAAGACTGGCATAAAGCAGAGGGTATTAACTACAGTTCTGGCCGCTGCCACCCAGCAGACCACGCAGGGCGGGGAAGGCTTGGCTCTGCCATGCGGAAGGCACGGCCGAGCTGGCTCCCCGCCCCGGGGCTCTGCGAGAGCCTCACGCGCCCCCCTGTGGTCACCGGGCCTCACTCAGCCGGGCGTCAGGGCACCGACACTCCCTGGTACTTGGTCTTGCCCTGCAGAAACCCTCCTGGATCCGGGGGACAGCTGCCCAGGGCGGGGCTTATTATTATTTTACAGGAGTTTGGGCGGATGGCTTGGGTTTTGGGCCACAGAAGCAGAATAGCCCAGGGTGATTGATGGGCCCATTGTAAATTTGTAAAATAAATCAGCTTGGCAGAGAGATTCAAAAAAACCCTGTCAGGCAGCAAACATTTTTTTAACAGCCTGTAAAATTTTCTCCATCCTTCACATTCGTCAACGTCGGGCTGGTGATGCATCGGACGGCACCGCCAGCAGCTGCAAACGGAGGGCTGGGCCGGCCGCACTTCCCGCTTCTGTTTCTTAGCTGGCCCGGTCGGAACGCTTGCAGACCAGGACTAGGGGGCTACACCAGACTAACTGGGGGATGAGCTAAGGATCCTGCCGAAGTCGCACGTTGCCACTTTATGCATGGATCCTAATGTGCCATTTGTTCACGCGTTCATTCAGCAAACGTTTACCGACGGACTCCTGGGCAAAGGCACTGTGGCCGGCACCACAGACACCAAGTGAGCAAAAGCTGGCCTGGGTGAAGGTCCCGGCTGCCCCATCAAGCAGTTTATCTGGGAGTGGGCACTGCTGCAGGTGAAGGTGGAGGAGGTGACAGCGGAAGGGAAGCTCAGTGGGCTCTTATGATGTGCTCGGATGAAGTTTTAAGGCTTCGAGAAGAGTCCGGACAGGATAGCCTTACACACCATCCTGTCTCAGCCCCCTCTAGTGCAGGAAAAACAGGAGTAGCATCTCTACCCGTGTCGTCTCCACCGCTGTGTTGGTTAGGGTGGCAGATCAGACCTGCGGTCACTGTCATAGGTGTTTAGGCCAGACTAATCCTACCCCCTACTGCAGGGCAGCCATGGGCAAATGACTTCACCTCTCAGACCCTCTGTCTCCTCTTCTGTAATACGGGGATATAAGAGTTCCCACCTCGTACTCACTAAGCTGTTTAGAGCTGTTTAGTAGGATGTACATGAGGTGTCCGACCTGTGACAGTAACAATAACACATCGTTGCCGTTATTAGTGCGAGGTGGGGTCCACACACCTTCCATCCGGCCCATGCCAGACGCGGATGCGCAGGGCCTGTTTGCTCATTGGCCGAGTGGTGGGTCCTCCCGCTAGCATTCTTGTCTTGAGTGTGCCGCAAGGCTCCCAAGCAGGGTGGCGGCAGAGCCCGGACACCCAGAATCCGCCAGGAGCACCAGCTGCTGCTGCCTCCCCTCCCCTCCCCGCCGTCCCTGACTCAGCACCATCGACAAGGCTGGACCAATTAGGAGCAGCAACAATTAAGATGTGCTGAGGGCATGTGAACATTTGCAAACACTTATTAAAAGACATCAATAATTAAGCGCTCCTATAATAGTTACATTTCTGGCCTCCAGACATATCTGTTTCTGGGCCTTGGGTCGCAGCATGCTTTGAGATCTCTGTTATGGCCTTACGCGCTGGTAATGAGCATTTGAAATTCTTCCCTGACTTGAATCCTGAGATTTGACAGAGGAACGGCAGTGAGAGGAGGCCCGGGCTCTTTCCAGCGGCCTGATGCTGGTGATGTGGTCTCCAAAGCCAGCCAGACCGAGCAGACACCCAGGCTCCGCTGCCTCGGGGAGGGTCCTCGCCCTTCCCTTCCCGGCCCGTGGAGCGTGCAGAGTGACCCTGCCTCGCAGGAAGCCTGCCTGGATCAGCAGGCACGTGTGCAAAATGCCGGCCGCATTTAAGCCCGAGTCGCGGCAGCTTGTGCCAGTAGCAGCCCCTGCCGTCACGGGAGGACACGCGGGGGCCGTGGTCAGCGGAGGGCTCGAGGCCGTCAGTCCACCACAGCAGCAGGTCCAGATCCAGGGCAGCCCGGGCCAGGCCCGCAACAAAGATGAGTGGAGCCGGGTCAGGGGTGCTGGGACAACAGAAGAGCCTGGATTCTGTCCCTAAGGGACGCTGCCCGGCAGCCCCGGCCCCTGGAGCCAGGCCAAGTGCACACCCAGCTGCCCAGGCTGTGATTTCGCAAGAGAAGCAGGAAATCTGGATGTTTATATGAAATCTCCTGACTTTTTAAAAAATGTGGCGACTCCTTCAACCTTTTTTCTTTTTGTAAAATTGCCGCACGGGCCGATTGCCTCCGTGGCCGGGGCTGGCCACGGCCCCGCTGCGACGGCACGTCCACGCAGCCCCCGCTCTCCAGGTGACCCCGCTCTGCTTTGAGCCGCAGAGGCTCGCGGATTGAGGCGCGCCTTTCCGATGCAGTGACAGTCTGTGACAAATCGGTGTAGACTGGGAACCACGTAGGCTAAGCGGAAAGGAAGTAATTGAATAATCCCAAATTCGGATTTGAACCCCATCTGGTACTGAGAGACCGAATGGGCAGGAGGCTGGGGGTGTGTGGAGGAGACAGGGTGCACCCCTCCCTGCAGTTCTTTGGCCTGGTGCAAAGCTAGAGGCGGAGGGCTGGATGTGGTCCGAATTTTAACCCTCAAGGCAGTAACGAGCCCTCCGTTCCGAGTGAGTGCTCAGGGCTTAGTCTCAGGAGGGACTTTATTTTTTAACTTGTCTGTCGCTGTGAGTAAACAGCACTGGTTTGTTTATTTGTTTATTGGACCAAATCGCCCCAACAACTCCTCAGTCGTAATAGGATTTGGTTTTTTAACATGCTTTTAAAGTAAAGAAATAAATACGACGGAGGCTTGTAAAAGGTGATCAGTAGCGAATGGGCCGTGGCCCCATAACTTTAAAGTAATAGCCCCATTAGGGAGGGGCGATGGTGTTTTAACCGTCCCTGCTTATTTATGCCAGAAGGTGGGAGGGTTTTTCCAGGCAGGTTGGGCATCTCCGTAAAAGCTTTTCCAGCAGCCATTTAACCTCCATTTACGAAGAAATAAAGCGAAATTGATGCTGATTTGGGCCTGCTTTGGGGGATATTTCTGTTCCATAAAAGCCCTTTTGCCTGCAATTTGCCGAGCTGCCCTGTCACATCGGAAAGGGCTGCTGCTGATAAAGACAAAGCTTTATGGCCGAGATATTTGCTGCTAACAGCAACCTAATGCAGCATTTTCATTTTTGTGCAATTAATGTTAATGTCTGCTACGAAAATTGTCATTAAATACCATTTTAAAATCCATTCAATTTGCATATGCAAAGCCCATTTACCATCACAGAAGATAGAGCCTGCACTTCATCACGTCCTTCCCCTGAATTGTGGCCACTCAGTTTTAGAGCAATTTAAGATTCTGTATTGAAAGCCGGATGGTAATGGATGTCTTCTCCGAGCCCAGCTGACTCAAGCGATAAATGGAAAACCTTAGCCTGGGGACCAGAATCTGTAGGTGTTCACACAGCACCTCAGACCCAAGGGGGCAGGACACAGAGCACAGAGCACTGGACAAGGAGTCTGCCAGCCTGACTCTAGACCTGGCGTGGTTAGCACCTTGCTGTGTGACCTTGGGAAGCTCTCTTCACCTCTCTGAACTTCTTGCTATTTTCTTCTATTTTAAATAAGGACTTCAAACCAGGTGATTGGTGATGTCCTAAATGTTCTATTATTTTCTGTTTTTAAATATAAGCATGCTAGGTTGGGAATCCAGGCCAAGCCCCGCCATGATAGAGTTGTATGAATTTAGGGAGGTCAATTAACCTCTCCCTGCCTCATCTGGGTAGTAATCCTGCCCTCCCGCCCAGGGTTTGAATGACGATGAAAATAAATTGGTGTGAAGGTTTGCAGACAAGCCGGGAGACGGAGCACGTCCTGAGGATCACAGAATGCTGTGATTAGTGTGTGTCACCGGTGTGACCCCTTTCACAGACGAGGAAGTGGGAGGCCCTGGGTGATGTGATGTGGAGAGTTGGGGACAAAACTGGGACCAGCACCCAGGCCGAATCCTGGTCCCGGGCTCCTCCCCAACACCACACTGTCTTTGAGACACTCGTCACCTGCATGGACTAATCCAGTGATCCCGTGCGTGGCATGGAGTTCCTGTTCCTCTCTGCCCCAGAGAGTCTGCGGGAGCAAGGCGGGGGTGGGGCACGCGTGCTGCAGAGCTGCACTCGAAGAGCCCGGTGAGCTGGTGAAAATCATGGAGACACCCTGGAGGGATGGCTTCAAAGGTGGGGAAAGTGTGGTGTGCAGGGGTGACTTTCCAATGTGTCTCCAGTGTCACCTCCCAGGTTTTAAGGCGAATAGAAATGCATTTCTGGCGAAAGATGTGCCTAGTATTTGCGGCCGTGGGAGGTGGGAACGCTTACCAAAGAGGGGGTGCCGAGCTGAACTTCATAGCATGAGTAGGCGAGGCCCACGCGTGCGAGGCCGTGCAAAAGTATGGCCGCACATGCTGCGGGGAACAGTCTGGTGGGTCCCCAAAAGTTAAACATGGAATTACCATGCGACCCAGGACTTCCACTTCTGTTTATAGACCCAAAAAAACTGCAAGCAGGGACTCGGACAGACATATGCACACCCACGTTCACGGCAGCACTTTTCACGTAGCCAAAAGGTGGAAACCACACAACGTCCATCAGCGGATGAGTGGGTAAAGAGAATGTGGTTTAACCGTGCAAGGGAATATTACTGAGCCTTAAAAAGGAATGGAATTCTGATACATACCACAACATGGATGAACCCTGAGGACGTTATGGTAAAAGAAATAAGCCAGACACAAAAGGACAAATGTTGTATGGTTTCACTTACATGAGCTACCTAGAATAGTCGATTTCATAGAAACAGAAAGCGGAATGATGTTTACCAAGACCTGCGGGGAGGGGAAGGAGGAGTTAGTGTTTAATGGGGACACAGGTTCAGTTCTAGAAGATGAAAACGTTCAGTGGATGGATGGGGGTGATGGTTGCACAATAATGTGAATGTAATTATTCCCACTGAACTATACATTTAAAAGTGATAAAATGGCAAATATGTGTATTTTACCATAATAAAAAAAATTAGAAAAAATAAAGAAGGAACCACCTAAAACTGAAAAAGTATGGTGGCACAGTCAAAGGAAGGCACCTGGTCCAGGAACGGCAGGAGGGAGGTTGGGAAGACAGGCTGGGGATGGAACGTCAGTGGCCTTGACTGAGTGCCGAGGGGGACGCTGCCACACAGGTGGGCCGAGACGTTGGCCCTGTCAGTCACAGGTGGCTGGACGTGGAGGCCCAGGCAGCTCACTGGTGTCTGAGAGCAGCCGCTTTTATTTGTCTGCTCGGTGCAATGACAAGTCTCAGTGAAAGCCTGTGCCCTGATACAGAAAGGGTCACAGAGCCCTGTGCAGGGGACATTTGCTGTTTCTGCCCACCAGGCATCTGTCTCCTCCTGGAAATAGCCCTGATCATACCTCTTTTCCACCATCGGCCCGTGCAAATCCTGGGGACCCAATCCCCCCCACCCCCTGACTCCAGGGAGGGGCATGTGACTGGGCCTGGCCAATCAGAGGGCTTCAGATTCTCCTGGCCTTGGCAATTTGGCTCAGAAGCAGACATGTGACTCAGTCTGGCCAATCAGTGTCCTTCACAAGCCCTAGTCACACGGGTGGGCATATGACCCAAGCTGGACCAAAGACCTGGCTCTCAAGGCTTCTGTCTCCCTACCCCTCAGCACTGGGCCCACTAAGAGAACAGGAGGTAAGAATGGAACCACTACCATCCATTTTCTCAGGTGAGGAGGAAGGTTGTCAGAGAATGGAGCCCAAACCGGGAAGCACGGCCGGGACAGATGATGCTGCCTGACGATCCAGCTATGCCTGGAGCTCCACCCCTGGGCTCTTCAATGCTGGGAGCCAACAAATTCTCCTTAAAGAAAATCAGCGCAGTTCGAGTTGAGTAATGATTACATGCAACTGCATTCTCCTTTTATAGAATGTCAGCCGTGCCAGGGTTGGGACATGGGTCACACATCTGACCCTGAACCCACCACTGTGACCAGCGTTTGTGAAATACACTGATGGGCCAGGCCTGGGTCACATGGGGAATCCGGACCCTCTGGCGGGCTAGCCCTGATCATGTTCCCCTCCCTGGAGTCGGGGGCGAATTCGGTCCCAGGATCCGCACGGGCTGATGGTGGAAAAGATGTACGATCAGGGCTCTGTCTCCAGAAAGGGGATCCAGTGCCCGGTGGGCAAAACCAGCCAAGAGGATAAAGTCCCTACCTGTGGGGCTGTTACAGGTGTCTGTATAGGGAACAGTGCAATCTAATCTGTGCATCAGAGAGAGAGCGCTCCGTGGCAATGTGCCAGGTGCCTTGGGAAGGGCCAGTGCTGGAAGCAGGGAGTGGTTAGCAGGCTCCTACAGAGGTGCAGGAGAAGATGGGCATTGACTGGGTGGGAATGCCGTCAATGCGTGGCACCAAAAGTCCTTTCCTGTGGGCAGTGTCCCCATCTCTCTACCTTTCTGTACGGAACGTGGGTCCTCACTGGCATTCAGGAGCTGACCTAAGCCCCAGGCTGGTTGTGTCCTTTCGGCAAAGCTCGCAGCGTTGCTAGTGCTGAGGATGTGGGCCCCCCGGGATGTGTGTACAGGCTCATCCCCCCTGCGGCGCTGGTGGGGCCCCCAGAGCGGTAGCGTCTCAGGGGCAAGGCAGGGGCTTTTCTGGGGCGCCAGGTGTGTATCTTTACCTGAGTGGTAATGACATGAGTGTTTCCAGCTGTGAAATTTCATCAAGCTGAACGCTTCCTGATTTGTGCTTTTTACTGTGTACAAGTCCAACCTCAACATAAATTTTAAAAGATTTCATAGCTCTTGGTCTACAGTTCACGTTATATCATTTTAACAATAATAGTAGCTAATATTTATTGAGCGCTTGACATGTCCCAGGCCTTATGCTGAGGTTTTCCTATGCGTTCTGTCACTGAAACCACTCAGCAATGCTAGGGAGCAGATGCTATTATTATCCCCATTCTACAGATGCAGAAACTGAGGCAAGGATCCCACAGATAGTGACAGCCAGAGTCCAGGTTTGAGCCCAGGCTCCAGAACCTCTCCCGTGGCCTCACAAGGATGGTGCCACACTGGGGTAACCTGGCAGGCTCTCCCCCTTCCTCACCCAGGTTATTAAACCCTCTGAGAGCAGAAACAGCTCTCAGTAAATGTTTGTTGACTGAGGGAAGGTGGGTGGCCTGCGCACGGCCCTACAGTATATCCTGCTGCCGGGCAAGGACCCAGCTCGCTGGATTCAGGCCGTGGCCGCAAAAGTCACACAAGAGAAAGTCTTGGGGGGGTGGGGACAGGGAGCCTCCGAGGATGGTCCGCTTCCCTGTCACCCTCTGACACTGTTCTCTGATTCCACCAGCACCCACACCCACCTCGAGCCCCCTTACCGTGCCGGGACCCCAAATGTCATGTTTGGAGGGAGAAAGGTTGGTTCCTTCTTCACGCGCCGGTCATCCTGGTCGCTGATGCGGATGTCGTTGAACTGACAGTAGAGGATGTTCTCCCGGGCAGTCACCAGGCCAGCCTTCACGGCCCCACGGTTCATGGCGATGTAATTCCGGGTCAGCTCGTGGGGGCAGGTGGGCTGCTGCTTGAGCACGTTCCAGTGTCCAATGGCTGCGGGCAGGGAGCGACAGGACCGAGAGGCGGGCGGCTGTCAGTCTGGGAGTACGGCTCCCTGTGGCATCCAACCGAGAAGAAGCGGGGGGACATGGCCCTTTACCTTCCCATCAACCCGAGACCACGGGGGACAGCCATGCCTGGATCCTAGAAAGCATGGCCCAGAAAGTGAGGGGTCGGCCCCCAGCGCTTGCAGAGGGTGCCTGCACTCTTCCTGGAGCTGGCCAGCCTGGCCTCCACCCGCTTCAGGCCACCGCGGTTGCTCCTGAGCCTGTCCTGGGCTTGTAGTCTGACACAGAAGACCTGCCCCGCGTGGTCCTCCCCGTCTTGGCCATGCCCTGGGCTTTGCCACGCGGCTGCGCAGACTGTGGCCTCCTGGGTCTTTCTGTGGCACCTGGCCAGATGTCAAGCCCCGGCCTGGGTCAGGAGCTCCGTGAGAAGCAGCGAGCCTCCCGCCCACCCCTTACCCCTGTGCCCCACAGCACGCCCGCTCACCTTCGGGGACCCCTCCGTCCAGCCCCCGGACATAGAGTCCGTAGTTGAAGTCGACGCCAGGCAGGCTGCAGCTCCTTTCCCGGGGCTTGCCGAGCTCCGCCTGTCGGGGCAGGGGGAGAGCAGAGGTGAGGGGTGGCGTCCCAGGCCCACGCACTGCGACGTGGTCCAGCGGCCGGGCGGCACCGACGCCCACTTTGCCTTCAGGACGGCAAGCGTGTGGACGGCAGAGCCCTCCCGGAGAGGCGTGCGGCTGCGGCTGGGGAGGGGACACAGCAGAAGCTGACTGCTGTGGTCACGCTCAGGGGTGAGTAGGGACAGCAGACACGGAGGCCTCGGTGGCCACATTCGTGCATGGGCCGGGGGGAGTTGGGGGTGGCGCAGTCCCTGAGCTGAGCAGCTGAGTCTGGGATGCAGCCTGCACCTGCCACGCTCAAGCCGGAAATGACCGGCCCAGTCCAGGACCCAGCTGGAGGCCACCGTCAAGGGAGGGGGACATCTTTCCTACCTGATACTTCATTCCGACCAGGGTCGGATCAAACCATTCTCACGAGGAAGTCGCGTCCTCAAATCCTCACCTTGGGGCAGGGACACAGTTACCCCCTCAAGCACTTGGACGGCTGTCCTCACTCTCTGGGTCTCTAGTGAACTCCTTGACCCCCCCCCCAAGAAGCGGTTTGTATGAACAAGATTGCTCCATTATCAACCACATTAGTCCCCCCATTTTGTAGATATGGAAACTGAGGCCTAGAGAGGCAGCGTTGCCATTCATGCGGGGGTGGGCAGGGTTGTCCAAGCCAGGGCTGGGGTCTCTCTAGAGCAGCAGCTCCCGGGGGCAGAGGCCCTGTCCTTTGTGGAGCTTAGGACACCATGGTCACCTTCCTCATCCCTGAGCGCTCACCACGTTCCCAGTTCTCCCATTCAGTCTGTGCAGCCGCCTAGCGAGGTGGCCCCTCCGCTCTCCCAGCCGTTCCCGGGCGGCTGCAGTGCAGAGGGTCACACGGCTCGCACTGGGCCTGCAGCAGGAACCCAGGCTGGCCGCTGCCAGCTCACGCTCGGGTCTGCAGGCTCAGTGGCCGCCAACGAGCCCCAGATGCCCTGGGCCCCTGGTGCCCACAGGCCCATGCACGGTGCTGAGGGTGGTGTGGCCGCTCAGCCGCTGCCCACGGGCCACAGCCCAAGGGCTCGAGGTCGCAGGAGGTTCTGTCTCCCAGGCTCTCCCCACGCTCTGGTCTCATGTTGTCTCCTCTGTGTCCCCGCCTCTCTGGCTCCCGTAGGCTGGGTGCGTAGAGGTGTAGAGGTAGGCAGGTGGTCGGGGACCCCCGGCAACAGCTGGTCACTGCCTTTGCAGTAAACCCCTCCCTCGGGCTGGAAGTCCAGGCCCTGCCCCTCCCGTTCCCGCCCAGCCCCACTGCTTTGCCCCCAACGCTCCCCAAGTGTCCCCGCTGCTGGGGCGGACCAGCCCACATCCCCCGGCCTGAGGACCGCAGGCGCCCAGCCTCATCCATGCCTTTCCTCTGGGCCTGCCTCTGCCCTGCTGGGCCTCATTTTTCAAGGCCTGTCTCTGCCGGAAGCTCCCTGGAGCCCTGGGGCTGGCCGTGGCTGTCCCTCCTCTCAACACCAGTAACTCTCGCCCTCTGCTCTGTTCACTGGGGCTTAGAACTTAAGTCACCTTCTCGATTTCCACGAAGACATGTGCGGGGCCACCCTCCCTGGGTTATAAATTCTGAGACAGCCAGACCCTTGGCTTCTAGTGCCTCCTTTTTCCGGTTGGCACATAGCAGGTGCACAACAAATGCCTGATATTGGAAACCTCTTCCTCTGGGAATCCTCCCCAGATTGGCATCAGTCCAGAAAGGCCTCCACGTTAGGGCCCCGAGCCCCCATCATGGCACTTCAAAACTACACACTTGTGCCTGCCGTAGCGTGGACGGACCTTGACAACATGGTACTGAGACACCAGATGCAAAGGGCCACATGCTGTGTGACTCCATTCCCGTGAAACGTCCAGAATAGGCAAATCCATAGACAGACAGTAGGTCCGTGGTTGCGAGGGCTGGGGGTGGGTGGAGGGCAGACATGGAGGGATTGTGGGGGTGCTGGCCAGGCTAAGGGGTGTCGCAGGGATTGTGGGGGTGCTGGCCAGGCTAAGGGGTGTTGCAAGGGTGATGAAAATGTTCTAAAATTGCTTGTGGCGATGCGTGTACAATTCTGTGAATATAGTAAAAGCCATTGAATTGCACACTTTAAATGGGCGAATTGCATGGTACGTGAATTACATCTCGAATAAAGCTGTTGGGAAATTACAGAGTGGTGTAATTGAGTCATTAGTTGCACGACGGTCAGTTTAATGTCTGTCTTCCCCCAGGAGACTGTGTGCGCCATCGAGGCATTTATCCGGTTTTTACTTTTAAGGTTAGTTTTTCAAAAATAGACATTATATTTTACAACAGTTTTAGGTTCACGGCAAAACTGAGCAGAAAGTATGGAGGTCTCCTACACACCCAGTCGGTCTTCATTCTCATCCCTCCTTCCTCAGGGTCCAGCATAGAAGAGATGTTAGCAAATCGGGGCAGAATGAATGAAAGAATGCGTGAAATGCCTATGTCTTAGTCAGCTTGGGCCGCCATAACAGATTATCATAGACTGGGTGGCTATCAATATTTATTTCCCGCAGTTCTGGAGGCTGGGAAGTCCCAGATGTAGGCACCCACAGATCTGGTGTCTGGGGAGGGCTCACTTCCTAGTTTGCAGATAGCCGCCTTCTCATTGTGCACTTGCATGGCGGAGAACAGAGCGTGAGTGAGCTAGCTCTCTTCCTCCCCTTATAAGGGCACGCATTCCATCCTGAGGGCTCCACCGTCCTGACCTAATCACCCCCCCAAAGTCCCACTCCTAGTATCATCCTCTTGGGGGTTAGGGTTTTAACACACGAATTTCAGGGTAACACAAACATGCAGTCCATATGGCCTACTTTGAGACTATTGGTTCTTTTCTACATAGTAACTGATCATTTTTCTCCCTCTTCTTCCACATCTCAAGTCCCAGACCCCCCTCCCTCAAGAGCAATGGGGTTCTGAGTTCCAGGTGGGCACCTCTGTTGTGTGGTTTGTTTCCAATTCCTTCCACACCACTCACTCTGAGCTGCAGGCAACGCTCTAGCCTCTCTTTTGTTTAGGAAAACGATCCAGCCTCTCCAGTGATTGCCGGGGAAGTTAATTAAAATGTGACTTCTCTGGGAGAAGCCCCGCCTCCCTCAGGGCAGGTGCAGGCGGGCAGAGTTCCAGCTGGCTGGGGGACGACAGACAGACTCAGGAGCTGGCTGCCACCCTTAGGCAGGGGACGAGGGTGCAGGCGGGTGCCTCAATCTCTGTGCTTTTAGCATGGTTGCCTGGGAGTCAACAACTGCGGAAACACGTGCAAGCCTTAGGCTGCAAACTGTCATCCCAATGGGAGCTTTTCTCATACTTTCTTTCCACAGGTATTTATTTTGTGCCTACCCTGCTAGGAGTTCTAAGGCGAACAAATCAAACACACAGCCCCTGCTCATATGAAATTTACTCTCTTGCAAAAAGGATAGTTACGTAATAACAGTCAAGCATACAAGGAGGTTTGAAGCGGGAAGGATAGAGTGCTCCTAGCTCTAAAAATCTGTTGAGTCCACAGAGAGAAAGAAGATATTTGCAATACATATATCTGACATAGGACTCATCCATCATATATAAAGAGCTGCGACAAATCAATAAGAAAATGGCAGACAATCCTATAGAAAAAAATGAGCGAGAGACTTGAACAGACACTTCGTTAAGGGGATGTCCAAGTGGCCAAGAGCCATATGTCAAGGTGTTCAACCTCTGGGAAATACAAAGTAAAAGCTTGATGTTTTTCGTGAGGATGTGGAGCAACTGGAACACTCATGTACTTGCTGGGAGTGAAAACCGGTGTAACCAGTGTGGAAAACTGTCCAGCAGTGTCTCTTAGAGCTGAACACATGCCTACTTTATAACCCAACAATTCCTTCCTGGACACCCAACAGAATTGAAAGCGTATGCCCACCCAAAAACACGTCAAAGGATGGGCCTCGCAGCTCCATTCATGGTAGCCAAATGCCAGAAACAATGCGAACGACTGTCAGGTGGATGAGAAAGTTGTGACATATTCACGTCACAGGATATTCTGCAGCCGTGGTCCTCAATGAGGGGTGATACTGTCCCCTAGAGGTCATTTTGGCTATGTCTGGATACATTTTTGGTTACAACTTGGGAGGCGGGTACTACCTTCCCTCTAGTGAGTAGAGACCAAGAATGCTGCTGAACATCCTCCAACGCATAAGACAGCCCCACCGCACACTCGGCAGAGAGCCATCTGCCCCCAAATGCCAACGGTGCCTACAGAGATGGAGCAGCCCTGAGAACGAAAGAACAATGCTACGGGCAGCACGCGTGTGGTCCTCCCACGAAGTGTGGAGGGAAAGAGGCCAGACGCAAGAGCTACGTGCACACGAGGGCAGACACAAGCACGACGAGTCTCCTTTCACGAGTCAGGAGCACAGGACCCCGGGCAGGGCAGTGACTGAAGGCAGCACAAAGGGGCTTCGTGGGCGCTGGTCACAATGGCGCCTGACCCGATGTGGGTGCCCTACGCACTGCGCCGTGCTGCCTGCTGCCCTCCTTCGGGCTGTATCCATGTGGGACTGGCCACCTGGCACTCTCTGTGTACAGGCGGGAGATCCAGCTTCATTCAGGAGCTACGTCGGCACACGCACCGGATGAACCACAGCAACAACAATGAAAATGAGTTTTGTACCTCCCAAGGTGTTCTCTGGACTGCGTGTCCGAGCCTGGGTGGTCCCATCCTGGAATCCCTGAGAACGTGGTGCTGGATCTCTCTCCTCCCTGGACTTTTCCAGACTGCAGTGTTGCTGGGCGGAATGAAGTAGAACTTCCCAAGAAATCGGCCGAGAGGCAGATTCAGCTGCTCAGAGAAGCACCTCCATAGCCCTCCACCCTGGCGACCGGGCTTCCTTCCTTTGGGGGCAGGGTAGCCCCAAGTGCAACCTCAGAGAAGGCTGCCGTAGGAAACCCAAGGGGTCCCTGGGCCCGTCTCCACCGCAGCGTGAGACCACCTACAGGGCTTTGTGCAGAGTACTGTCTGCATCAGCACAGCGAAGCTGCGGAGTCCTGCGTAATCTTCCCTCTGTTCCACCTGCCCGCAAATACCTTCCGGGCCTGAGATTCCGCTGCTTGCAACTCCGTCCTTTAGGTTCGGGTGTGGCGAGTCTCAGGAGGAGCAGCACATCCACCCGTGACCAGCTCATCTGCCCGACGAAACAGGCTAACGGGACAGCCCACCTGCCACGCACCTCTCGGCCAGCACCGCTGACCGCAGCACCTGTAATCATGGCCTCCCTGTGCCCGGCTCCCTTGTCACTGCCAATGCCCCAGACAATCCCGCAAAGTGGTGTCACTACCGTCCCAGGCGAGGAAAGAGGCCTGGAGAGCTTGAGCAGCTTGTTCACTCAAAGCTGCGTGCAGGTAATGAGTGGTCAGGCGGGATTTGAACCCACACCTGACTCCACGTGATCTCTGTTGCCTCTTAATTACCGGTTTAGCACTTAGCATCGACGGCCTATTGGTTATCTCTCTCGGGCACAGGTCTGGTCTATACAGGCGAGGTTTTGCTCATACAGAACGTCTTCTCATTCTCGCTGCACACACAACGGTACCCAGGGAGCCTCAGGTAAAGCCCACTGTTTCTGCAGTCCGGTCCCTAACCTTTTTGGCACCAGGGACCAGTTGCACAGAAGACAATTTTTCCAAGGACGGGGAGTCGGGGTAGGGGAGGCAGAGCGCAGGCGGTGATGCGAGTGACGGGGAGCGGCTGCACATGCAGAGGCAGCTTTGCTCGCCCACCGCCACTCACCTCCTGCTGTGCGCCCTCCTCCCCCCTCCAAGTACCAGTACCGGTACCAGGACCGGTACCAGTCTGTGGCCTGAGGACCGGTACCAGTCTGTGGCCTGGGGCCGGGACCTGCAGCACTGTGTGACATGCGCACCGGGGTTACGGGGAGAACTGCTGCTTCAGGAAACGTCACACTGAGTCCTCACTTCGCACCGCCGGTGGGTTCCTGGGAACTGCAACTTGAAGCAAAGCGATGTGTGAGAGCCCAGTTTCACCACAGGCTAACTGATACAGAGAAGTGTCGAGTTCCTATGGCATAGCTCTGACCACAGAAACGTCACTAAACCCCTAAATAAAGACCGAAACATGGGGGACTCAGGCGGTGCAAAGGCCATTTATGTGACCAAAGCATTTGGGCCCCCTTCATATTCAGATATGATTTTTTAAAAAAGACCAAAACACTGCCAGCATTAAACGCTGAGACAAATGTAAGTAAGGGGAATCGAGGCAAGTGATGTAAGTCCTAACTGCTCATTCCCGTCCAGGGGCTCGGGCGGCCACAGCCTCCTGGCAGCCCCGGGTGGACAGGACGCCGTCGCAGGGCGCACCGACACCCCACGCTCACTCACACTGGGGCCGCGTGCGCGTGTCTGGGACGCGGGAGGACCCGCAGCACCTGGAGGAAACCCGCGGCTGGCGGGAACGCGCGCGCAAACTCCGCGCAGGCAGCGGCCCCAGCCGGGAGCCCATTTTTCCTTCTCGTCGATGTTGTAACGCAACAGCGTTGCACAAAACGGCGTTATGGGAGGACCTGCCGCGTAGGACTGAAGCGACGTGGACACAAGACAGCTGGGTCTGACCGGGCTGGGGAAGGGGGCTCAGGAGCGGAGGACGCAGATCTCGAATTGGCTTTCTGGCGCGCACCGACCCGAAGGACAGTCGGGCAGCCTGCGAGGGCCGCAGCCACCGGTGCGCAGAGGGGCATCGAGCCCAGAGCGTGGGAGGGCTCGGCACTGACCCTCAGCCTCCTTCCGCAGCCTGCCCAGTGGGGCCTTCTAGAAACGCTGCCTGGCAGAGGGGTGCAGGTCTCCAGACAGCTCAGCGGCTGCGGGAAGCTGGCAGAGGACTGGCAGGCGCTCGCAGGTGCTCCTGGCCCTCGCAGGCTGTGACAGACGTCTGAGATCAGCCGCCAGCAAAACGCAAGGGAGCGTGAGGCTGACGGTCACCTGCTTTTCCCCGCTGCTATGCTGTGAATGTCTCTGTCCCCTCCAGAGGTCGTGTCGGGACTTGGTCCCAGTGCAACAGCGTGAGCAGCGTGGCCCCTGCAAGGGCTCTAGGCATGAGGGCTCTGCCCTTGCAGGAGGGCTTGGTGGAGGGAGCTCACTCCTTTCTGCCCCTTCCATCCCTTCTGCCACATGGCCTGTGTCCCCTCTTGAGGACACAGCAAGAAGGAGCCATCACGGCAACACGGAGACTAGGCTCTCACCAGACACTGAACCTGCTGGCACCTTGACCTTGGGCAGCCTCTACAACTGTGAGAAATAAATGCCTGTTCTTTATAACTTACCCAGCCCCTGGTGTTTTGTTATGGCAGCACAAACGGACTAAGACACGGGGCAACCTCGCTCTGATGTCTGTGAGACTGGGGAGACTCAGCTTTCATCAGCTTACTCGGTCCCCAGGCAGCCTGCCCCCAGCCCAGGACAGGAGGAGAGACGGCCACTAGCAGAGGCAAAAGGGGTCACCCAGGTCGCAGGCTGGAATGTGCAAAGGTCCTGGGGCAGACGGCACAGACTGGCTGTTGGGTTCCGTGGAGGCCGAGAGCACCCTCCCTGTACAAATGGGAGACCCTCCCACTTTACAGATGGGCAAACAGAAGCTTAAATAGGTTTGCACTTGTCCAAAGCCCCCCAGGTAGTCAATGGAAGAGCCAGGGTTGCACTCACCCCTCTTGGACATCACACTTCTGTGCTTAACCCACAGCAGCCCCTCAACTCTCACAGCAACCCTGGAAGGGAGGCCTTGTGATCCCCACTGTACAGATGGGGAAATCGAGGCTCAGAAGGGGAGGGGACCCTTGTATCCTTTCAGACCTCAAAATCCTCGCATTTCTCATTTCTTATGGCTGAATTTTTCAGACACCTCGTGCAAAATCCACAAGGCCTTTCAAGAGGCACGCCTTAGTTTTGCACAACGGGGAATTGTGAAATACTGGAAGCTATTTAAATAGGTCCCATTAGCTGGAATCCCTTGTCAACAAGGTGTTAGAATCAAGAAGCAAACGTGGGAGAAAAATCCCAGCTCCGAGTCTGGCCACCCCACCCTCCTCAGCCGCCTTCAGACTGTGCCTTTTTCCGAGTTTCCTCCGTCACAAAGTGGCTTGGCTGGAATACAGCTCTGGGTGACAGCTGTCCCCATCAGCAGACAGCTTCATTAAACCTCATTAAGATGTCATCCCTCTCTGCCTTATTTCCCATCTCTGAGCTCTAATTAAAACCATCTCTCTCCCCGTCCCGGGGGTGCTGGGATTCTCCAGCTACTCCTGCAATATCAGCTCCCTCCACTCCCCGGCAGGGAGGACCAGGCCCTGGAAACCCACGCCAGGAAGTGGCCGGGCAGGCGGCCCCAGGCCCGAAGCCCCCTCGGCTCGGCCAGTCACCAGTGTGAACTTCGGGGGGCTTGCCAGAGGCAGGTGCAGGTGGAGTTCCCCGCAGGCTGCTGCCTTGATCTGAAGTTACCTGGGTCCCAGGAGCGAAGGTCCCCAGCCCTGGAGCTTCACCGAACTCCATTGTTGTGGGACAACTTCTTCAAAACAAGTAACCCAGCCTTGCAACTCAGCCTTGCCTGCCCAATATACTTTTTATTTTTCTTAACTAGCCCTTGTTGCCCACTGAAGAGGTGAAAATGGGCGAAATCAGCTGGCTTTGTTGCAGAGGTGACCCAAACTGGATCTCACCCCGGACAAATGGGCCAGCGGTCATTTCCAACATGGCAGGTTTTCTACCAGGGAGCCGGAGGCCCGGGTTTTAGACCTGCGTGGACGCTCGTTCCATCTCGAGCAGGCCCTCGTAGGAATCAATCACTCTCCACCTCCTGGCGGCCACATAGAGTGTAGCTCATTAACCCTCTAGCCCTGCGTCTAAACTAAATGAATGTTTGTTCGACAGTGGAAAAGCCTCCACTCACTGTCCTGCATTCTATTAGAGCATAGTTATGTGAAATCCCACAGTTATTGCCTGGTAGTTATTAAATAAATATCTGTATACGGCCGTCCTCGTGCACACAGATGCACGCGCACACCATTGTGCTCGCGAGGGGTAGTTCATTATTGTAAAACAACTTAAGAGCCTCGAATGAAAAGCACAATATAAATGCAAATTGTGATCATTATTAGCATAGAGGATATTTATTTATTTCCGTAATGAGAACCTCAGATAAACAATCATGTAAAATAAGGTGCATTATGCATCAAAGGACTCAGGCATCATCTCAGAAGCCCGGATTCTTTGAACCATGTGCATTGTGAGAGTGGCAGCTGAACATTGCATAATGATACTAAAAAGCCACACATGAGAAGGCCACATCCATATATGATCAAAGGCGTATAAAATAATGTCAAGTGAAAAAAAAAACACAACACAGCAGGATTCAAGTTTTTACATATACCACTGTTACGACCATGGTAAAAGAAAAAAAATGCATTGGCAAAAATACTGGAAGGAAACAGCAGCATAACCATGATGCGTGAGGGTGCATAGTTAGAGACGGGGCTCTTTTTTGGGGTGTTGGGGTTTTGCTTTTATAATTTAAAAAGCCAAAATGCAGAGCTAATTTATGTGTTTCTGTTTTACACAGTAAAAAGGCTCTTCTGTGTCATTGCAACAACCTGCTCCAGTTTGTAATGGGACTGAGGTCACTGCTGATGGGTTGGGGGCTCAGGGAGGGGAATTTGGCGGCCAGCATGTGAACTGTGTCACAGAACTGAGCTGGAGTCCCAGCTCTGCCACTTCCCACGTGACCTTGGGCAAGTCACTACCTGGTCTGGTCTTCCCTTTCCTCACCTGCAAGACCTCCAGGAGGCCGTGTGTAGTGCTTAATGGTATCCGGCCCGGGAGGCATGCTCAGGAAACAGTGGCTTCTACCCCTGCTGTCCTTACTGTCGGCATTACCACGTAGCTCTCCAGCTCAGGTCCAAGAGGAGCTCTGGGCCATGGGGACACCTCTCCAGGCGCCCTGTGCCTGCCCGGCCACCCCATCCGGCCTTGTCTGGTTCTCACAGCCCTGAGCTGCCTGCCTGCTTCCCCCGCTCCCTGAGGCAGCCGGCCTCCCTTCCCATGCCTGCTCCGTTCCTGCAGCTGATGTATGGCCCTTGCCGAGTGAGGCGGTCACGGTGACAGGGCCCTGGCGTCCCCTCCCCTCCCCCTCGACAGCTTGAAATCAGGTCCTTCATTTGCATTTACATGATCTCGCTGTGCAGCTTATGAGATCGAGAGATTTATTTGCTACTTAGCTTGATGTTTGATTACACTCGGAGAAGGCGGCAGCGGCGGCGAGCGCGGACGCATCCGCTCTGAGCCCGCGGCCTCTGGGGGCCGGTAACTCAACAGCAGGTTTAGGTGGATGAGGGGGAAACGCGAAGCGTTTTGAGAATAAAAGGCAAACGTGAGGGGTTGGGAGGAACTAATACTGTGATCTGGATTTTTTTCTCAAAAGAGCAACAAAAACTGGCTAGATGTCATCTGAGATTATGAACAGGCCCAAGCCATCCTTAAGAGGCAGCTCATTGTCTTGGGGTCCAACTCCCAGAAACTTTTGCTCCCGGGCAAAATCAGAAGTTCCTAACAGCACTGGTGCATCTGATCAGAGAGACGGTGAGTATGGACACCGGCTTACGAGCGTGCTGGGATCCGGATTAACACTGGTCTTGCCCGTTACACCTGTGTGCCCTTGACCTGGCTACTCAAACTACCCAGACTCAGGTTCCTTGTCTGTCAAATGGGGGGAAATACCCCCTTAGGCCTGTGGCCAAGATGAGCTCAGCGCCTTGGCGGACACAGAGTAAGTGCCCAATAAACGGGCTGCTGTGGGGGCAGCAGGCTACTTTCTGAAGAAACAGAGGGATAAAGAGAGAAATCACTCGGGGTCATACTTTGCAGTCAAGTGTCACTTAGCTGTTTTGTGGGTATCCACTGAGTGGGGTTTAATTCTAGCCACCCGGGCCAGCCCCTGTGTTCCCAGCTGGGGCGTTCTCAGGGAGGGCAAACTCATTTTCCTAGCAGCCTGAGCCTGGCATCATTTGGAGCAGAGAGCGGCTGCCAGCCTATACCCCGTCCCCGTCCAACGCAAACAGAAATCATTTGGCACATTATCGGGGCGTGACAGTTTAGTGATTAAGAACATGAGCTTGGGGCCAGACCTCCCGAGTTGGAGCTCTGGCTTCTCAACTCTGTGTGACCTTGAGCAAGTTGCTTAACCTCCACATCTCAGTTTCCTCACCTACAAAATAGGTGTCACTGGAGCACCCAGCTCACAGGTTTCGGAACATTTCCTAACGTGGGTGATGTTCTTAACAGAGGGCCTGGAAGGTCCTTAATAAAAAGTAGTCACACTAGCTGGTGGTCACTGTTGGACTCTCCACTATTTTTGCATTATCAGCAATTCCGCCTCCATTTGTATGAATAGAGAAATAGCTATAAAATTAATCCATCTGTGTGATGGTTCCTCAAAAAGTTAAAACTACCATGTGGATCCAGCAATTCCCTGCCTAGTTATATGCTCAAAGGAATTGAAAACAGGTGTTCAAACTAATACACGTACATGCATGTTCATAGCCAAAAGATGGAAACCATTAAATGCCCTGGTGAATGAATAAACACAATGTGGTTCATCCATATAACGGAATATTATTCAGCCCCAAAAGGGAACGCAGTACTGATACACCTTACGGCATGGATAGACCCCGAAAACAAGATGCCAAGGGAAAGAAGCCAGACAGACACAAAAGGCCACATCTTGCACGAATCTATTTAGAATGTCCAGAACAGGTAAATACAAAGACAGGAAGCAGATGGGTGGTGGCTTACATCCAGAGGGAGGGGCAGGAGGAGCGACGGCTCACGGGTCCGGGGCTTCCTTGTGGGGTGACAGAAATGTCTCGGAACTAGATAGAGGTGCTGGTTGCGCCACATTGTGCACATAGTAAATGCCACCGAACTAACTGCGCACTTAAAAATGGTTGACGGTTCATTTTATGTGAATTTTGCCTCAATAAAAAGAAAAATTAATATGTCCACGGTAAGTATTTGCCGTGCTTCTCGTCCAAGCAACTTAGGAAACTCTTCTCTCTGAAGGATGGGAGGGTGGGAGAGGGAAGGCGTGCAAAAAAAGTGACCACGGTCTCACAGTAGGACGGCGAGCTTTGGCAACATGGCTCAAGTCTAAGGAAGCAGGATGGCACGAAGGCGGGAACGGGTGCTGGGAGCTGGGCTCTGGGCTGGGATAGAACACTGACGGCTGTTTCCCGTACGGGCCTCTGATGTCGGGTACGGGCGAGGCTGCTGGGAGCATGTCTGTTAGCGGCATCTGGGATCCTCTCGAAATGCTCGTCTAAGGCAAGCCCAGAGACAAATGACACTGGACAGATCCTGTTCCACAGTGTCCCGCCTGTGCTTCGTGCAGCCTCACTTCTGGGAGGCCCCTCGGGGAAGGAAGAGGAGCACTGCCCTGTGTGACTGGAGACCCAGGTGCCAGTACCCGCCCACCTTGTCTGCACCAGGGACACGGAGAAGACCAGTGACTTCCCTGCAGAGCCTCAGCCTCTAGTGGCTTGGAGAGGAGCTCAGGGGCACCTCAGGCAGGTGACGAGGCAAGGCCCCAGGGAGCACAGAGCCCCCCTCCCAGCCTGGCCAGGTGGCTGCTCCATCAAGTGTTTTGTGTACGGGGGGTGGGGGAGGGTGGGGGTGACTCCACGCCTGGCTTCTTTTGAAGGGTAAGTTCCATGACCTTAAGGAAAAAAATGAGAATCACTCAACGAGGCCGGCTGGGAGGCTGCCGGAGTCCACCAGGTGTGACGGGGTTGGAATCTAGACTCAGATCCCTCTCCGCCATGTGACCTTGAGCAAGTAACTTGACCTCTTAGTCTCAGTTTCTCAGCACTCGTAAGACAGGGAGTGACCGTCCCACCCCGTGGCGTGATGACAAGATCCGGACGAGCGGTGGAGGTGAAGCAGGGAGGGGGCCTGGCACGTAGTAGGTGTGCGGAAGTGGGGAGGGCCCAGCCTGCCCCCGTCTTCTCCGCTGTGACACTATTCTAGTGACAGGAAGAAATGGCATTGAGCCTACTTTGATGTGGCACCCAACAGGGAAAGGAGTAAGTCTCTGCGCGTCAGAGGGGTCCTAAAGGGGACAAGAGGTCCTGCCACCGAGGTGGGGCTGACAGCACGAGGAACAAATGCTGCGTCTGCTGGTCAGGCGGTCAGTCCAGCTACCAGGGGTCAAAGCCAGCTGACCACAGAGGGAGCAGATTTAAGAAAGATGCTCCCCATGAAAAGAAAAGAAAAAAAAAGAAGAAAGGAGGAGAGAAAAGGAAAAAGCAGAGAATGATCTATGTACTTTTCAAAACTTAAAACAGAAATCAAAGGAAAGCTGAACTGTTTTAAGTTTTGACAGCTGCAGGGATCATTCTGTTTGGTTACTCGATTTATGTTTTCATTTTCTTTATGGATTCATTGAAAATCGCATCATGTAATAGGGAAGAAAAATGTTCAGTGTTCCACCCCCCATAAACCCTTGTTCCTTCCTGAGAACAGATGAAAACGCCGGCTCCGGTGACTTTTGTTTTGATGTATATTTCATAATATCTTATTGATTGTAAGTTTTATTTCCATGTCAATAAAAAGTGGTATTGTAATAAATGAGAAGGAGTTTAACACAAGGCAGCAGCTGACCTGTTCGCGTGGCAGGTAGCGGAGGCATAGGAAGTGGCTCGAAAAGGAAGCCCGTTAATGAGGCCAGGGTCTTGTGGGGAGAGGGACCAGTGGCTGCTGGTTTCAGGGCCAAGCGGGGAGGCTGGAGCACAAGGTCCTCCTGCCCCCTCCTCTTGGCAGCGTCTGGGGCTGTTTGATGACGAGCCTGGGTCGACATCCTGGAGAAGGTGACGAGAGGACCTAATCAATGCTTCTCCTCTTGCAGGATGGATAA
The DNA here is from genome assembly GCA_008750895.1 of Mirza zaza. Lineage (NCBI taxonomy): Eukaryota > Metazoa > Chordata > Mammalia > Primates > Cheirogaleidae > Mirza > Mirza zaza. The sequence continues at coordinate 25,810 of VSMD01041166.1, forward strand.
TAAACTGGCTGGGGAGAGAGAAGTGCGGGGAGCGAGTTCAAGGATTTGAGGGCTAATCAAGGAAAAACACGTGAACACACAGCAAGCTTTACCAGGCGGTGCTCAGACAGGGTTGCAGGAAGGGACGTCTCTCACGGTGTGAGACGGTCCAGAGGTCACAGTGAGGGGCCGTCCCCCAGAAGGGAGGGCGAGGGAGCGCGGAGGAGAGGGGCTTACTGCCTGGCAGCACGGCGGGGAGTCTCTGGGCCTGAGACCCCCCCAAATGCAGCAGCAGCTTGAGGTCTCACGATCACAGGGCTCTGTCTTGTCCACGGCCAGCAGGCACTGTGGGGTGTCTTTGTGGGGTGTGCAAACCAGGCAGGTCCTACGTGGCGAAAACTCTGCGTGTCTGGGAGATGTGTGAAACAATTGGATGGGAGTTTGGTGCCAGTGGGCCTTTGAGCCCACAGTTCTCAGCCTGCCGTGAAGATGTAAACAACCCAGAGCCAAGACACGGTGGCCGTCTTTGGCTCACTTACATAACAGGGAGCCCCTGGTACCACAAGGGGGTGCCTCCCCCCAGGGGTCCATCCGGTGGCCTTTCAGCTCCTGGACCTTCCCACGTGAAGTCTGTGCTCCATCCTCTGCCCCGCCTCATTGGCTCCTGGGCCCCCCTGACTCCTAGCTTAAATATCACCTCCTTGGGGAGCCCCCAGACTCTGCCCCAGTCAGAACCCCCAGCCTCACGGCCTCGCATGTTCTCCTCCCTGGACCCACGTCGCTGGATGAATCCGTCATCTGGGCGGTGGTTTCTGCCCCGTCTCGCTGAGGCACACCTGCTGCGTGAGCACTGGGCAGGGCTGTCTCATTCGCTGCAGTGTCCCCAGCGCCTGGCACACAGTAGGTCTCCAACACACACTTCCGGGATGCTCACGTGACCGATCGCGGAGAGAGTGGTGCCCCCGGGCGGATGCTCTGGAAGCTCGTGGAGGAAGCACGCCTCCCAGGCCTGGGCCATCTGGGGCAGGTCTTCCAGAATACGGTCTGTTCCCCAATTCTCTGGGGAGTTGGGCCATGAGGGCACAAAGTGGGAAAGTTCTGTCTTGCCCTGTGCGAGCCCCACAAGGTTGGAGTTTCTGGCCCCAGTGGGAGCAGCGGAACTGGGCGGTTTCCTACCTTGTGACTATGACGGGTGGGCAGGATGCAGAAGGGGAGGGAGGTTGGTGGCTAATGGGGAGGCCAGTCCAACAAGGGGGCTGAGACGAGGCTCTCTCACCTCTCTGGCCTCAGTGTTCCCATCCGCAAAATGGGGGCACCGAGCTGTTTGATCTCTAGGGCCCCCTTCTGGGCACAGCCCTTTCCCTCCATCCACGTCATCTAGATCCACTTTGTCTGCTCCTGCAGTTCAGGAAGGCACAGCAGCGTGGTGGGAGAGAAAGCAGCCTGCTCTGGCTCCAGTGACAACTGTCCCGCTTGCCAACTGTGTGACCCTGGGCAAGGTGCTCCCCACCCTGAGCCTGTCTCTAGACACCATGAGATCCATAGGCTTGGTGTCAGGTGAGTACATGTAATGGCTCTCGCACAGCAGGCTATGCTAAATCTCTGCAGTAGGAATGGGTGGCCATCACTACTAGAGAGAGGTGGCGCCACCTGTCTCACCTCCATCAGCAGCACTTGTCCCTGGTGGCCAGCTCACAGGCACTGCCCACAGGCCTTCAACCGGAGTGACCGGAGCAGAGCCAACTGAGCCACCCTTGGATGGAACTCCAGCCACAGCTCCCCAGCACAGCCCCCGGCCACTGGGGGGAGCATCCTTGGCGTGTGGGAGGTCCCCTAGAGGCTGCGCGGCACCAGGTTCAATGAAAAGAAAGCATTTAAGGTGCAACAATGAAGGTGGACCTTGGATGGACCAAACCATGCCCAGTCCCCCAAGGCCCTGGCCCCTGCACCACCCCCTGAGTCTGTGTCTACAACTGCACACTGGAAACGCCGCGGCTCCGTGGGTGGAAAGAGGAGAAAAGATCTTAGCTCTGAGGACAGTTGGGGCAAAAGATGGCGGAACTGCAGACAAGGGCCTGTACCGCAAGTGATTTAATGGGTGGCTTCCCGGGTGGAGCAGGGCTGCATCACGAAGGTAAAGATTTCAAATACAGGGCATAATTGCTACACGCGAAATCTGTTTGTACTTAGCTTTTAGCCTTGGAAATTACCAAGCTCTGTGCTGCTCCTACAATTAATCATTAAAGAATTAAGAGTGAGAATACCCATTATTGTAAAAGACTCCAGTGATAGTCTTGATCCAACTTATAAAATAGACAGATTTGGTGCAACTGAATAATTTTCCTCCTCTCTGCACAAAATCAGGAATGCTAGTCATACTCAGTGGCTGGAGGGAATGCTTACAAACCGGTTATAGACCAGCCTGTAATTACCAAAATAGAAAAAGAACAGCATTTTGTAATGAATGACAAGCTGCTGAGCAGAAATCTAATTTGGTCTAATTAAGCAGCCTTTTGTGAGGATTTGTCTTTAGATGAAAAGAGGGAGCCAAGGAGATCTAAATGCAAATGAACTCCAGCATTTTGGTTTTAAAGGGCCAGGCTGCGATGAGCGTTCTTGAGCCCTGCCCTCTGCTCTTCATTAGCGTGTGTCCCTCCCTGTCACCCCCAGCCCACGCCGGGCCCCCTCTGCCTTGGGGAGCCCCATGATGTTTGCCCCTTGCCTCTCGTATCTTTTCAAATAGGACACCGCGTGTGGACAGAGCTGTCGGGGAGCTTTTGCTTATTCAGGGGCAAATTTCGTTTTGCCCAAAGTGATGAAAGCCAAAGGGTTTTGCGTGTCAGAGGTGCTCGCCCGCGCCTGTTGTCAGAGGGTGCAGCTTCCAGAGCCGGGAAGGTCCGACGTACACCCACCGTCTCGGCCTGGGAGGGAGACCAGCCACCCGCAGGGGGTTCCCTGGTTACTTCTGTCCGAAGGCCGTCGGCTGCAGTGTCCGCCGCTTCTGTCGTGGTCATCGGACCCGGCGGGTTCTCTTTGTCCCGCCAGAGACAACCACGCACATCTCGCCCCGCGACGAGATGCCCGCGCCGGCTCCTCAGCCTCATGCAGCTACTGCAGGACAAGCGGAGGCCCAGGGCTCCATTGTCCCTTAGCTGCCATGTTGGGGTCCCCAAGACCACATCGGCTTCGATGATTTGCGAGCAGGACCCTCAGGACTCAGAAGAGCCACTGCACTCATGGTTATGGCTCGTTACAGCAAAGGGCTACAGACCGAAATCAGCGCAGGGAAAAGGCTGGCGTGGCCAGGAGACACCAGGCCCGGGCTCCCCTCGGCCTCTCCCAGTGCAGCCGGCCATGTGGACAGCGTTTACTTCTCCCAGCAACAGGGCACTGCCAACCAGGGAGGCTGACCTGAGCCTTGAGCCTTAGGGCCCAGGGCTTTTTGTTTGTTTGTTTGTTTTTGTGGAGACAGAGTCGCACTCTGCTGCCCAGGCTAGAGTGCAGTAGCGTCATCATAGTTCACTGCAACCTCCAACTCCTGGGCTCAAGCGATCCTCCTGCCTCAGGAGCTGGCTGGGAATAGAGGCATGCACCACCACACCTGGCTAATTTTTTCTGTTTTTAGTAGAGACAGGGTCTCGCTCTTGCTCAGGCTGGTCTCAAACTCCTGACCTCAAGTGATCATCCCTCCTCGGCCTCCCAGAGTGCTAGGATTATAGGTGTGAGCCACCACGCCTGGCTGGGGCCCAGGGTTTTTTTTGGAGCTTGGTTGCACGAACATGGCTGTCCGCCCATGTGGCTCATCTTCATCTCCAGCCCTGCTAAAGGTTGAGCTGACACTGTGTGGCCCAAGCCCCCACCCCCATAACGCACATGGCTAGCGTGGACCAACTGGTGTGGCCCAAGACCCACCAATAAATAAAGACCCTTTAAGTAGGCAGGACATTCTGGGTCACCTCCCAGGAGCTGGGCCAGGGCGAGACCTTCCCCTGGGATGTGCAGGGTGGGGACAGCCCAGACCTGCTCAGGTGACTCATCCTGCACGCTGACTGATCCTCTCTTTCCGGCCACCCCCAGTGGAAGTGGCAGAGATGTCAGACTGGGTTAGATTGGGCGGGTGAGGAGGGAGAAAAGCCCCCTCTCACCGAGACCACAATCTCCCAGCTTAGTGCTCTCTTTGTTCTCAAAGAAGTTGAAAAAGTCTGGGCTTTTTCACGCTCCAAACAAAGCAAGTGGAAGGAGTGAGGGAGCAGGCGGCCATGGCAGGTGCCCCAGCTCGGCCGTCTCGGTGGCTCCTCCTTTGGGGGTGCTGCTCCAGGCCCAGGGTGCCCTCAGCCAGCAGCCCTGCCTGCATCACCAGAGGGGAGCATCAGGGCACAGCACTGATCAAACCGCACCTCGTGGGAGCCGCCTCGGTGCCACTCGCCGTGTCCAGCTGCATCTCCTGGGGCCGGCATCGCGTGTGGCCCTGCACAGCTTATGGGAGATGGGGAGCAGAACTTGCAGAGAGCGGCAAAATTCTAGGGACCCAGAGGCCGAAAGCAGCTCACCATCCGGCCCCCCGGGAGGACGGGGGACGGCATGGGGCTGGTTTCTCAGTGTGGTGTGTGCTGGGGCGAGTTAGACTTTTCTGGCTTTAAATCTTGAGGGGCGTTCCTGGAAGCATCCGTCCCCGGAACCAGGTGGAACATAAGACACATGCAGGATACCTGGGCACAGAGGAGATGGGTCTAAAGGTCACAAGGGACATTTAACAGGCCAGGGGGATTCCAAGGAGGCAGCAAGCTTGTCCGCCTGCCAGGCTGCGGGCAGACCTCCCAGAAGAGGCGGCGTTTGAGAAAGACTTGGAAGGAGACAGAGAGCTACGGGGCAGCATTTCACAGCACAGGCCACGGCAGAAAAGCCTGGACAGGAAACATGGGCAGCAGCAAATGACCCAGCTGACCAGGGAGAGATGAGTAACGAGCCCAGACTGTGCCAGGCTATCTTCTTCCACAGGCCATAGGGAGCCAGGTATGGTTGTGGGCCAATGGTCTTGGTATGACCAGTACTGCAGTTTAGGACAGTTGGACTGGTAGTTGGCACAGCAGGGACTGGAAGAGAGAGAGAGCAGGAGGTGGAGGTAACCAAGCAGGGAGGTGACAAGGGTCTGAATTGGGAAAGCAATGCTCAGGACCCTCCCAGGACAGTGGCAACTGCAGATGCTTGGGCCCTTCAGGCTTGAGTGTCTTCAAAGATGACTCGATGTAGAGAAAGCTGCTGGCCCAATTTCATGTGGGTCCTTTATTCTTCCTGCCCCTAAACTATCCCTTTCTCCCTAACTCCCTGGATTTCCGTCTTGACCGGGGCATTCAAGGCTGGCAAGAACTAAGGCAGTTCAGAGAGGATTATCTGCTCAGCCTGCTCGTGGGCTGGGACCCACCTAGGTCCTGATGTTCCCAGCTGCAGACCAGCCTCGCGAGGGCCCAGCGGTGGACGCAGCCACAGAAAACAAGAATCAGACACGTGCTCTGGCCCAGATTGGTCTATTCCCCGAAAGGCAGGGTCCCCAGGCTGGGCGCTTCCAGACACCTGGGGAATCTGACTGCCTTCTCCAGAATATCAGAAACTCTCATTTTAAAGGTTAGGGAATCAACCGCAAAAGAGAGCCCCATACTTGCTGGAAAGTTCAAAATGCAGTTCCTTCCCCCCTGCAAGACCTCGGGCTCGGTGAATCCCGCCCGCAGATAACCAAAGTTCTCTTGTCCTCAATCAACTCCACTTGAACAACCAAACAGTTAAAAGTTTTTCTCTAAAATGATGCGTTTCCTTCATGTAAAACAACCTCAGAAGGAATGAGCATCTTTACTACTCTATACCCCAGAATTCCCCCAAGAAATCAAATATAATCCTCTTTAAGAAGCTTTAAATAATTTTGAGCTTTCTTATTGACTTATTAAAATGCAGCTTAAAGCACGCCTTCCATGCAATCCTTTTACAAGGGTCAGGGATATAAAATTTGAAGAAATATGATTAGCAGATCAGTTGGAAAGACACAAGCAGTCAGATCCAATCTTGACTATTTCAGAGAAAACTTCCCGGGCATTTCTGACACCGCCGACAAACCTGCCCTGAGTCTCGAGCGCCACTTGGCCTACCTTTGTCCCAACCTTGGCCCCGTGTGCCCGCTCCTCACGAACGTGGTCATCCCTGAGTCATTATCTGTGCAGGAAAATCCACGGCCAGGCCCACTCGAGGGTGCCCTGCAACCCTCCCCCTGCAGTTCCGTCCGTGAGCTCCCTTCTGGTCCTGAGCGTTCTCAGAAACTCTTGTGTTACAAGCTTCAAAGGCCTAGAACAATCCCTGGGTGTCCTTTGATCCCTGCCTACTTGAGGGACACGAGCCAGCAGCGCCCTGTGCACTGTGAGCCACAGCGCTTAGCCCGTCTCCCTGGCGTCACGCTCCTTCCTGGGATGCCTAGACCCAGAGTCGCCATTCAATGATTGCACGTTTGGGTGAAGGAGTGAAGGAATGAACGAAGGAATGCTCCAGTGTCATATGTGTGTGACTGTCCAACAGAAAGCCAGACAGAACAGGGACTTGGAAAACCACACTCTTGCCAGGCAAGGCATCCACCAGACCACACGTATCTCCTACTTAAAACAAAAGACACAAACCTTAAAAAGCACAATGACCTGAGTTTTTAACCAAGCGAGATGTTTTATAAGTGCAAACCCTTGCAAGAAATAAACCACAATGTATAAAACTGTTTTTGACACACGCAGGGCACCCTAGCTACATGTCCAGGGCTGGTAACAGACTCTCGGGTTTGTCAGGAGTGAACCCATGTTCAGCGCTCCAAGAGGGCCAGCAGCAGCTCCCTCCGAGGCCAAGAGCTGCCCTTCGCCTGCGCCCAGCAAGGCTCGGGCTCGCGTCCTCAGGTCGTCTGGTTTAGTGTGGACTCACTCTCCCCGGACACAGGAGGTCACCCCGATGAGAATGTAGTGTGAAGGGGACTAGGGTCCCGGCTCGGGAGCTACAGCTGCCTGAGTTGGAATCCAAGCTCTTTTACTTGTCATCAGGACACCCTGGACCAGGCCACTTCCCCCTTCTTTGCCTCAGTCTACCCAGCTGTAAAACAGGGTTGCCAAACAGCAACTGCCTCAGAGGGTTTCCATGAGACTCAGATGAGAGAATTGCCTGTCAAGTGTTAGATGCAACCCTGCCAATGTGCTCATCGCGTGGGTTGCTATAGTCTGGCTGGCTGTTCCCGAACCCCATGTTGAAATGCATTCCCTCCTGAATAGGTGCATGCCCTCCCTCAGGGCTGGGCGGGCCCTCACTGTCAGTTCTCAGGAGGCCTCCCCTTGCTTCTTCCTCTCTCTCCAGCTGCCCTTCTCCTTCTGCCGTGAGTGGAAGCTGCCGGAGGCCTCACCAGCCCAGGGATGCTGGCACCATGCTTCTCGCATGGCCTGCAGAACCGGGAGCCTTTTCTGCGTAAATCACCCAGCCTGGGCTGTTCCTTTACAGCAATGTAAAATGGCTTAAGATGTGGGTCCAAACTGCAAAAACACGGGCAACTTCATGTGGTTCGATACAACACTTCCTGGGGCCTGGCGCACAGCCATTGCTATGTCTGTGTTCCCGTCCGCCTACAGTGTGGGCACACCTACCACGGTGCTGTGTCTACAGGCACGACAGAGCCAGGCACGTAATTAGCCCCGATGCAGCTTGGCTTTTACACCCTACAATAAAGAGCCTTGGAAATTACTTCCTAAATGCCCACCTCCCTGAGTGCCAGCACCCAGCATGTGCTGGTCAGAGACGGCCTACTGCCGGGTGGGGCCGGGCATTGCCCACGGTGCTGGGAATATGGAAGTGAGAGACACAATTCTGGGCCCCCGAAACTTGCAATTTTCTGAGGGAGAGAAAGAAGGAAACACATGGTCACCGGACGGAGTACCGGGAGTGGCCGGGGTGTCTGCAAAGGCCTGCGTGGGTGCTGGGCTCCAGGCCAGAGTCAGCAAACGAGAACGCAGGACGCCCCGTGAAATTCGAGTTTCAGGTAAACAACAGATAATTCTTAGTATAATAAACATGTCCCAAATACTGCACGGGGAATATTTAGTATTTATTGTTTATGTGAAATTCGAATTGAATGGGACGTCCTGCATCTTGTTTAGCAGTCCTAGCCCAGCAGGGAGGACACAAAACAAAGCCCAGTCCATCCTCAGGGAGAGGCTGAAGGCCGTTGTCATCCTCATCACCAAGAAATCACTTGGAATCAAGCAGTGACTGTGGCACATTATCAGGTGATTGAGGTATTAATACATATATCTTTCAAGTTAAAACAGAATGCTCTTGCAGAAAAAAAAAAAAAAAAGCCTGTTACACCTGGGTTAGCTGTAACCCGGGGCTGGCCAGGTCTCCCCAGCACCAGTGGACCTGATTACGTTTAGAGCACGACGTAAAAATATCCCGCAGTGGAAGAAACATGAAACCCTGAGAAGTGGCTTTCAAACCTGCGCAGGGCCTGGGGTGTGGCTGTCGGCTTGGCGAGTGGGGAGTCCGTAAAGCAACAGGCAGAAGCGGGCCGGCCCCACTGTGGGCCGTAGAGCAGGCAGGGCACCCTAGGATGCCACTGGTGGCTTCTACCTGGGGACTCCTGCCTCGGAGACCCGGGAAGCTGGACGTGAAGCAACCTCCTGCAGACCACTTTGTGGGACATTCCCAACTTCTGCCTCTCGTTCAGCATCATCTCCTGGGGAGTTTTGGGTCGGAGCGAGCGGTGCCAAATCCTTTTAGGTTGTGGCTTTCCTGGCCTCCCAGGCATGCCCTGCAAGGCTACTCATCCGTCAGGCACCTGGCACAGGGCTCGGCCCACGGTACTTGCTGGGCCCACAAACATGTTTGAATTTCTCTTCCAAGCAGAAGAAAACAAACAAACATACCCATTGGCAAAATATCATTTTTAACTTTTTTTAGTGTGCTCACGAAGGCAGCAGTGCCCAGAGCCCGTGACCCTGGCCTTGCTTGTGTGTCCGGCACGAGTCAGCGAATGCTCAAAGCACTGGACTCCCGTGGGAAACGGCCCACATTTCCTTCTCAAAAAAAAAAAAACAAAACGATAAGCGTCTGGACTTCGGGACTGCGTTGCCCAGGCGGCACCACACTTACCAGCAGGGAGGACACTGGGATCTAAGGACACGGGGTCACCACCCTCCACCGCCATCCCCACCACCGTGGGAGCCGCCGCTGAGGGCCCAGTGCTTGGGCTCTGCAGTCACCGCCACCTGGGTTCTCGTCGCGCCTCTGGTGCTTACCAGCTGGGCACCTTGGAGACGGGGCAGCCTGGCTGAGCCTCGGGTCCCTCATCTGTGAAACGGGCATAAGAGCACCTCCCTCCTAGGGTGGCTGTAAGGACCCAGCAAGAAGCCGACCGGAAAGTACGGAATACGGTCACCAAACCCAGTCTCTCCTGTACTCACTGCACGCAGAGCTGAATTTGAAAGGCCCACTTCTTTAAAAAAAAAAAAGCGATGCAGCAACTGGCGGCATCTGAATAAGGCCTGTGGGTGGACCGGCGTCGATTTCATGGGAGTTGTTGAAGATGTCACTGCCGGAGGCAGCTGGGAAAGGACACTCAGGCCTCTACACTATTTTTGTGACTTTTCTGAGCCTATAATTATTTTTTTAAAACAAAGATGGGCCCATGAAACTCTCTTTCTTTGTGAAAGAGAGTGTTGAAGCCAGCAAAGGGGGAGTGGACTTTGCAAATTACTCCCTCTTTCTGGGAAGCTCCGATGTGCTTCCTGTCCCCTCCCCGCCTCCCCCTGCCCCTGTTCAGCTGCCGTGGTATTTTCCTTCATTATGCCGGCGCCTCAGAAGTAAACCTCTCTAATTTTCTACACCACAGCTATTTATTTAAATGCTAACTCGCATTATGAAGTGATAATCCACACGCGCAGGAGATAATTTATGAGGCATTTAAATTAAGAGGAGCAGCTAATTGGGAGCATGTGTCTTATAAGCCTTACTAACACCAGAAAACTACAAATTAGGGGGAAATGGAAGATATTTGTATATTGCCTTTATCGTCTTTTGTAAGGTGCTTGGGGGGGGTGAATATCTCTGGGATCGCCCAAGCTGGTCCACCCGCCCCCCGCGTGGCCGTGTCCTGCCCTTGTTCTCGGGCTTCTCACAGAGACCCCGTTCCACTCTGGCAGGGGGTGGACTCACCCCCACCTCTTTTTGCTAACAAGGGTGCACCATTTTTTTTTTTCTTAGAAAGTTCCTCAGCTCCATTACAGAGATGCAAATGGCAAAGATTAGTACTTTTTAGGCATTTGTGCCTAATGAAAAAGAAGAGGAAACTTGGAGGAGGGGTCTGGGGGCTGGAAAAGCTTTTTTAAATGATGCATTTTGTGGTCATTTTGGTCCTTCCCATTTGAAAGGGGCTGTCCTGGTTCCTGTGCATAGGCTGAGAGTCGAACTTGAACACATGAGTGCTGTGTGTTTGTTCGCTCATTTTTCAAAAGATACTAGGTGGGTATCTACTATGTGAAAGGCACTAGGGATAAGCAGTGAGCAAAAGAGACATCACAGTCCCTGGTCACACCCTAACCAGAAAGGCAGGTACCACAGGACGCAGCATATGGTTACCCCTGTGACAGGTGTGAGTGCATAGCCAGGGCTGTGGCCTGCTCTTGGGTGGTCAGGGAAGGCTTCCTGGAGGGAGCAGCGTTTGAGTTGAGACCTGAAGGGGTGAGTAAGGACGGGCTGGAAGAGGATGAGGCAGTGAGGGCAGGTGTGGGACGTTCCCTGAACCGGGGAGGGGCCTGGAGTGAGGCTGGAGTGGAAGGCACAGCCCGAACAAGTGAGGCTGTGGCCACTGTGAAGGATTCTGATGTGCAGCCCGAGCCAAGGGGCCTCCAAAGGGTTGTGTACAGCGGGGCAGAGGGAGCTGGCCAGGTCCACATTTGCGAGACCCTCATGCCGGGACACTTCATGCACGGAGCTTTTACAAGGATGTTCCCCCGTCTCATACCTGTTAGGACGATGACCAAAAAAATAATAATAAATAAATAAACAAAAAGGCCAGGCGCCGTGGCTCATGCCTGCAATCCTAAGCACTCAGAGAGGCTGAGGTGGGAGGATCGCTTGAGCTCAGGAGTTCGAGACTAGCCTGAGCAAGAGTGAGACCCCCGACTCTAATTAAAAATAGATCATAAATAAAAATAAACAGAAAATAACAAGTGTTGGCAAGGATGTGGGGAAACTGGAACTTTCAGGCACCGCTGGTAGGAATGTAAAATGGTGCAGCCACTATGGGAAATAGTATAGTGGTTCCTCAAAAAATTAAATATAGAATTACCGAGATTCAGCAATCCCGCTTTTAGGTACATACACAAAAGAACTGAAAGCAGGAACTCAAACGGATATTCGCATGCCCGTGTCCATAGTAGCGTTATCACACAACAGCTAAAAGGCGGAAACAACCCAAGTGTCCATCAACAGAAGAATGGGCAAGGCTGGGCGCGGTGGCTCACGCCTGTAATCCCAGCACTCTGGGAGGCCGAGGAGGGCGGATTGTTCAAGGTCCGGAGTTCGAAACCAGCCTGAGCAAAAGCAAGACCCCGTCTCTACTATAAATAGAAAGAAATTAATTGGCCAACTTATATAGAAAAAATTAGCCGGGCATGGCAGCGCATGCCTGTATAGTCCCAGCTACTAGGGAGACTGAGGCAGCAGGATCGCTTGAGCCCAGGAGTTTGAGGTTGCTGTGAGCTAGGCTGACGCCATGGCACTCACTCTAGCCTGGGAAACAAAGTGAGACTCTGTCTCAAAAAAAAAAATGGGCAAACAACGTGGTCCACCCATATGATGGAATATTACTCAGCCTTAAAAAGGAAGGAAATTCTGACACGTGCTACAACATGGATGAACCTTGAGGACATTATGCTCAGTGAAATAAGCCAGACTCAGAAGGACAAATACTGTACGATTCCACTTACACGCAGTATAGACAGCAAAATGCATAGAGATGGAAAGCAGGAGGGTACTGGCCAGGGCCTGGGTGAGGGGTGGTTGTTTAATGGGGACAGAGTTTCGGTCTTATGAGATGAAAAGAGTTCTGGAGATTGGCTGCTCAGACAATGGGAATGTACTTAATACTACTGAACTGTACACCCTAAAATAGTTAAGATGGCAAATTTTATGTTATATGTATTTTACAACAATTTAGAAAGCAAAAGAGATTGCTCCCAGCCCTCAGACACCTGGCCGTGACTAATGTCATTGGCTCATTTGGATCCAAGAATGAGAGCAGGTGGAGGGGCCCAGGGATCGTCTCTGCCAGCCCCTTCCACAGGAGGGTCAGACAGGCTTCTGGAAGAGCCCTGAGGGTTGGGGAACTCAGGTTGTTTCTGAGGGGAAAAAGAGCCGGTCAGGGCCTCTCGGCCGGGTGTCCCCATGCCGATCCAGTCTTTCTTTCCCAGGAACCTGATATGCAGGAAACTGCTCACACAGACCAGAGGGCAATTTCAACATTCATCACCAGCACCTGGTGTTGCAAAATATTTCCGTCCCCTGACCACGAGTTCCAGGAACTGTGCTCCTCCCAGGACTTGGTCTACAGAGGTGCCTGGCTTCACACGGCAGACACAGTCCTGCAAGCTGCAGGTGACCTGCATGCGTGCAAATCAGGTGATTGTCTAAAGGAATCTGGGGTGGGTCCTGCTATGACAGTGAAGTGGACGTTCTCAACCCCAGCTGCCCTTTAGAATCAGTCATCCGGGAACTTTTAAACAACGCTAATCTCTGGGTCCCACCCCTCGATACTCTGCAGTCAGGAAGCCTTTGTAAAATAGGTTACCGCCCCACTCACACTTATGGATTTTGCAAGTTCAAATGGCATTCACGTCGGATATCCACTGATTGAGGCAGACCAGAACATGTTGAGGTTTCTAGTGAGGGCCCTTCCTCCTGGCCAGTTCGTTCGCTGCCTTGCTGTGAGCCGCTCATCCCTGGTAAGTTTCTATGCTCCTTGTGCCATCAGCCGGCTCCACTCTATTTGTTTCCATTAATAAAAGTTAACAGCTCCCATGCAGTATTGGGGACAAGTGACAGAGAACTGCCTGTTCTGCTTTTAGGACTGAGGGCAGGGTGTGACAGAATTTGGGGATGTTTTGGAAAATTAATGGGTAGTCTATTTTAAGTAATCCATGCTTGCACAAGTCAAACAATGAGACGTGTACAAAGTCAATAAGCCCCTTTCCCCAGCACACCCGCTGCGGTTTCCAGTGTTAACAGCCGGATGTGCCTTTAAATACATGCACACGTACAAACGTTTGTGCAAACACAGGGATTTCTCCCTACATATGTGGGCTCTGCTACTCGCCTCTGCCTTAAACATAGATCACGGGGCTATGCCCAGGTCTAGCTCTGCCTTTTCGTGGCTGTATAATACTCCACACGGTAGATGTTCCGTTCCAGCCATGCCATCCCCGTGATCAGGCAGGTTGTTTCCATTTTTTTTTTCAATTGTTATTTTTTTGCTGCTTCAAAAACATCCTCGCACATATATCCATGCCTGGTGGATTTCTCTAGAAGAGAGTCCCAAAAGTTGGGCTCTCTAATAAAGATTCCCAAACGTCAGAGAATTAGGCAAAAGCGTATGCAGATGTGACTTTTAACAGCTCCCTCCGGACAACTTCCCGCAAAGGCGCACGTGCCTGTGCGCAGCTCCCGCCAGATGTCAGGGGTCTCGCCCGGCCGCACTTCCAAGTCAGACAGCCACCATTCTGCTTCCTGAGCAATGCTGTTGGATACAGCAGCCACCAGCCCACGGAGACAGAGTCTCACTCTGTTGTCCCAGCTAGAGTGCCGTGGTGTCATCCTAGCTCACAGCAACCTCAAACTCCTGGGCTCAAGTGATCCTCCTGCCTCAGCCTCCCGAGTAGCTGGGACCACAGGAATGCACCACCATGCCCCACTAACTTTTCTACTTTTTTGGTAGAGACAGGTCTCACTCTTGCCCAGGCTGGTCTCGAACTCCTGAGCTCAAATGATTTGCCTGCCCCGGCCTCCCAGAGTGCTAGGATTGCAGGCGTGAGCCACCGTGCCTGGCCCCCCACGGAGCTTTTAAAAGGATGCCCCCCGACCCGGCCATGAAGCACGGGAAAAGGGGCAGGCCCAAACTGAGGAGCACCCTAAGCACGAAATACACTCCAGGTTTCAAAGACACAGGACAAAAAGAGGAATGTGAAATGGCTCATTGCTAATTTTTATGTTGATCACATGTTGAAGTGATACGGTGATATTTTGGATATAGTGGGTTAAAGAATATTATTGGAATTAATGTCACCTGTTTCTTTTTTCCTTAACGTGGCTCGTGTTCTTCATGGCAGAGGACGGGCACCTCTGAGCAGCAGCCCCAGCTCTGCCTTGTCCTGTTTTCTAGCCAGGGCGAGTAATTCGCCCTCTGCCACCTGGTTCCCTCGCCTGTCAACGCGGCAGCTCCTAGGTCTCGGCTGCATGGCCGGGCGCTGTCTGGCTTGGGCACGCACGCAATTAGTGGCAGCTATCGATACGCCCCTACTGACCAGAAAATTAGCGTGTTCTCTTTAATTATGACATTATAAAATGCTTGGGACGGTTTTAGGTGCCATTTCCTGAGAAATAGCTAAATTTTTAAAATTGTTAGTAAATGAGAAACTAGGCCTCCCTATGGAGACATTCGCTGTGAGCAGAGCAGGCCGTTATGCAGAACCAGGGAAAACGCCTCCTTCCGCAGTCCCCATGCCCCGCCTCTGCCCGCCACCTGGCCATGGGCAGGAACGTGACCGACAGGCGAGTCCCAGCCCAGGCTTCCTGGAGTAGCCCCTGCCCGTGCCTGGGCATCCACGGCCAGGTTCAGGGCCTGCTGGGCCAAGCCAGGTGAGTTTTTGCCTCCTCCCCGTTGGCAGCCCCGGTGGCAGGTGGCAGGGACACCAGGGACCCCAACAGCTGTCCTCGGGCCTGGCGTCACCCTTCCCTCCAGGCTAAGTCTGCTTCCCGAATCCCCCGGGCTGGGTGAGCTGAATGGAAGGAGGCAGTCTCCACGTTCCACGGGCGTGCCTGCACCACCGAGTCAGGGCACAGCAGCCCCCTCCTCTTTTGCACCGTGAGCCTGTGACCCCTTTTCTCCTGTGTCACTGGGGGTCTCTATTGCAGCCAGGCTCACTCCCCTGTGTGAGTAACCTCCACTGTGTGGCAGACACCTGGGGAAAGACTACCCTCCTCGGGCACCCCCAGGAGTGGCCCGGGGACACTGAACTTCCAGCCTTGTCCAGCGAGTCATTCCTGCTTCCTGCAGGGGAGTAAGCTCCATGACGAAGGGCTGGGGTCTTTCTCCCAGCACGCAGTGGATGCCCAGGGCACCCGCTCTGTGTCCAGGTCCAGGGGCAGGCTGGGTAGCAGGCTAGGGAGGGGAGACGAGGCAGGAGAACGCAGAAGGCCAGAAGCAGACCTTGCAGGGACAAGGTAGCCGGAAAGGGCTGGGGCTGGGTGCGCGTGGGACTGCACGATGGCCAACCTCTGCCAAGGGCCATTTTCAGCACCAATGACATTTTAAAATGTGACCACCCTTTGACCCAGAAACTCCCAAAGATTTAACCTACAGATGTTCTTGCAGTGTAGTTTTATTTATTTATAATTTTATTTTATTTTTATTTTTTGAGACAGAGTCTCGCTTTGTTGCCCAGGCTAGAGTGAGTGCCGTGGCGTCAGCCTCGCTCACAGCAACCTCGAACTCCTGGGCTCAAGCGATCCTGCTGCCTCAGCCTCCCGAGTAGCTACAGGCATGCGCCACCATGCCCGGCTAATTTTTTCTATATATATTAGTTGGCCAATTAATTTCTTTCTATTTATAGTAGAGACGGGGTCTCGCTCTTGCTCAGGCTGGTTTTGAACTCCTGACCTCGAGCAATCTGCCCGCCTCAGCCTCCCAGAGTGCCGGGATCACAGGCGTGAGCCACCGCGCCCGGCCTGCGGTGCAGTTTTATAGTGTTGAAAACCTGGAGAGGACAGAAATGGCCATGGAGGGGGAGATGGGGGAGGATGATCCTGTTTTATGGGACAACTGTCTTATGGAACGAATCGAGGCCAGTTAAAAGGGAGGAAGGCGCACACCCTCTGCTTCAAAAAGATGTCCCCATCAGTGCCTGACAGGTAAAGTGAAACAAGTGAAGGACAATCCCATCTGTGAGAAAACAAGGCAAACAAACGAGCAGAGAAGACGGGAACGCTTGCATGCACTTAAACATTTTCTGGAGTGACTCACACAAATGCCCCCCAGAGATCACCCGCAGGGACGGGGGCTGGGTTTCTTCTCTGTCCCCGGGGGAACCGCTCCTTTTCTGCAGCTCCCGTGACGAGGCTCGTTAACGAGGCCAGACACTGACACAGCCAGCCCTCGCTGGGAACTGGGGGGACGCTGTGTGACGGTTACTAATCGCTACCTCTCTGGGCCTCTTTCTTCTCTCCCACGAAGGAAGGAGCGGAGACGCTCGGTAAATAGACATCAGGTGCCTGCCGCGTACAGGGACCTCGGAGTCCTCTCGGGTTGCCTTGATTTCTCCTCCTCCTTAGCATTTGCAGAGAAAACTGGAAAGGACCCTTGGGGTTTTAAAAAATGCTTACTGCATTCTCAAGGACGCAGCTCCGGAGCAGAAACGGGGAGAAACTCGCAGGCGCTCTGCGAGGCAGATGAAGTTGCACGACAAAGGCCTTCGCTGGGCCCACGCAGGAAGCCTGTCCGTCCTTAACAAAGCATCGCCTGCACACACCGTAATTGCCTTGTTATGGCCACTGGTGTCATCGTTCATCGGCCAGCCCCGGAAGGGCCCAGGGGAGCAGTTCTGCCTTTGCTAAACCAATATCCCCCACGACAACCGCCCGCAGTCCTCCCGTGGCCGTCCCGCTAGAATAGACCCGCTGTCGCTCTTTGCTGAGTGATCATGAAGACATGATCAAAGCTCCAGATTTATGGCTTCCTCGGGCTTCAGGGACCGAGCTGCTCCTGCTGCTGGGGCTGCCCCAGTTGGTTGCTGAGGACGAGGGAGCAGAGAGGGAGCGCGGTCCCCAGGCCGGAGGGGAGGCCGCTGGCGCCAACGCAAGGAACGCACTGGCCAAGCTGTGGCTGGCGCACCCGCCTGCATGGGGGTGTCTGACCCATCCTGCCGCCAGGGAGAGAGACCGGCCCGAGTGTGTGTGGCCTTCCATCCCCAGAGATCCCCGCGGTCAGAAGGGGAGGTGTCTACGGGGACAGGGGACAGGGGTTGCGTCGTCATCATCACTGCTCTTAAGAGCCAGCTTCGTTCAGCACTTACTGCGTGCCGGCCACTGTGCCAGGGGCTTTCTGTCAACGAATGTGCATGCATTTTTTTTAATTCAGGTGAAGATCACATGATACAAAATTGACCGTTTTAAAGCGTACAAGTGAGCGGTATTTCATACATTCATGGCGGTGCACAGCCATCACCTCTGGCTCCTGCCAAAGCTTTTTCATCACCCCAGAAGGAACCCCACCCCTGAGCAGCCAGCCACTCCCCGGTCCCCTCTCCCCACTCCTAGTAATGGTAATCTGCTTTCAGTCTCTATGGACTTGCCTGTTCTAGATGTTTCCTGCAAATGGAGTGAGCTAATATGTGCTCTGCTGTGTCCGGCTTCTTTCCCTTAGCAGAGCATTTTCGGTGTCCGTCCATGCTGTCGCACGCCTCAGCCCTTCGGTCCTTTCCGTGGCAGAGTCGTGTTCCACCGGGGATATGCCGCGCTTTGTGCAGCCACTTGTCCACTGATGGGTGTTCACACATTCCCAAGGCGGGCACCCGCCATTCCCGTTTCCGTTCCACAGTGCAGGGAGCGGTGGCTTTGGGAAGTCAAGTTACTCACCAAAGGCCCCGTGACCCAGAGAGTGGGGGAGGCTGAGGGTGGCCAGGCAATCTGACCACGGAGCTGAGCAGGAACTGGGGGATGGGCTGGGGCAAGAGCAAAGGCAGAGGGCGCAGCAGCAGGAAACAGATGCGATGAGTTTTCCGAACCATCTCATCTGTCACATCCAGAAAACTCTTTGGTAACTCTATCTGGGCTGGTCAGTGAACCTATAGCTTATGAAGTCCCACAGGGCGTGATGAAGACCTGGACAAGCAGGACAAGCATCTGGAAGGTTTTTAACCAGTGCACACGCTCACACACATATACTCGCACACACTCATACACAAACATACATACACACACAAACATGCATACACACATACACACAATACACTCACACACATTCTCACATACACACATACATACACACTCACTGGCATACACACATACATACCTATACACTCACATGCATACACACACACACTCACATGTTCACACATACTCACATGTATACACACACTCTCACATGCTTACGCGCTCCCACACACTCGCACACCTACACGCACCCCCTCCATCGAGGCTCGGTTAGACACGTGGGGATAAACTAGACCCCTCCAGGGTTGTAGACTGAGTTGCCATCGGAAAAGCAAGTCTAAATGTACCTGGATTATCTTTTCGTTTTTACCCCACGGGAAGTTTCCTCCCGTGCCCTGGTCTGGCTCTCAAGTCTGCGAGTGTCCTCGCCCCTGGCCGTCCTTGGGGAAAGCACGTGACTCCAAAAGGGTCCAGTTGCCCCACGGTTTCTTTCCCCACTCTTGTCTCCTCGCACACACCCCGGGCTTCTAGCGCCAGCTGCGGGCGAGAGAGGCCGCCGGGATGACAAAAGACACAACCAGAAGACGCTTCTCCCTGCATTTTCCAGCGTGTCCGGCTCCGCCGGTGCTGCCTAACACAGCGGCCACTAGCTACAAGTGCTAGTTAGACTTAAAATAACTAAAATAAAATTAAACCAGAAATTTAGCCTGCCATCTCACTAGCCCAATTCCAAGTGCTCGGTATCCCCAGGTGGCTTGTGGCAACCCTGCTGGACAGAGCAGAGAAGGATTCCATCCGGAAAGTTCCGCTGGACAGTGCTGATCTACACAACGCCCGCTCCCCACCCAACTGCCCCCACCTCACCCGGTCCTGTGCAGGCCTGACCCACGCAGGGACACAGGCCTCCCCTTGTGCCGAGAGAAGGTCGCTGTCAGGATCGACACTTTGCCGGCACGGGGGAGGCAGAGCAGTGACGGGGAAATTCTGCTGTGGGGAAAAGAAAGTGGGCAGCGGGTGAGGTGGGATCAGCTGGACCTTCCACGCCCCCCTGCCGGAGCCAAGGCTGGGGAGGAAGGAGTCAGAGCGAGCTCGTAACTGCAACTCTAAGCCGCACTCCTGCGCGACTCGGGCTGGCCGGGACCCCGGTTCTGCACAAACGTGCCGGCGCCGGCCGATCGGGAGCCGGCTTTATGTCCTGATTTAACGCCTGGCAGGGTTTTCATTGCTTCGCCCCGGATCTCACACGCGCGCGCGGGGAGGCCGCTCTGAGTCAGAGTGAGGCCCACACCGCGCGAGCCCAGCGCCGCGCCGCCGCCGCAGAGAAAATGGGACCATAAAACATGCCGGGGAGGAGGCGCCGGGCCGGCCTCCGGAAAGAGGGGGCCAGGCAGTTAGACTCCTAACTGTGCCTGGGAGAGTCAGACCCCACAGTCGGGACGCCGGATTCATTATGTCAAAGCCGAGCGTGTGGCCGGGTTTCAGGAAGGGACGGCAGCGTTTTAGGAGCTGCTGTAGCCCGGGTGGGATCCGGAGAAACACACGCGCTTCCTCCCGCCCCCGCGGCCCCTTCCCTCTCTCCCTGCCTCCGTGAGAGCAGGCGGGAGCAGTTTGTTTTCGACTGCCGGAGGAGACTTGAAATATTGCCACGGCGGCGTGCGGAACGCTCCCCACGGCC
Organism: Mirza zaza; assembly: GCA_008750895.1. Lineage (NCBI taxonomy): Eukaryota > Metazoa > Chordata > Mammalia > Primates > Cheirogaleidae > Mirza > Mirza zaza. The sequence continues at coordinate 45,671 of VSMD01041166.1, forward strand.
CTGCCCCGATGGCACGCGCACAGACATAAAAAGCAAATACCATCAGTAACCTGTCGCCGGAACCCAGCAACAAGGCGAGAGTTTTTCTCCCTGCCGGGGCTGTTAGCGGCGATGTATTTCTCCCTGCACTAAGCACCATCTTTCCCAAGGCTGCATTACAATGATTTATAAACCCCATTTCTGGGGAAAACGAATAGATCAAAGTGAAGAGAAGAGAAAAGGAGACACGAGCAGCTGGAGGAAGATATCGAAGCATGAAACAAAAACACAAATGAAAAACTAGGCAGTGACACAATCGAGCTATTCCTCGCTGCACTTTTATCAGAGGAAAATAATAGCAAAATCTCGATTTTAATCCTTTTCTTCCCCTCCTCCGTCAGATGCAGCCGCCTGTCAGTTACCAGGGCTTGAGTCGTCTTGCGGGCAGGCGTGGGAACCCGTTGCCGGGAGCGCACAGCTCCGCGGGGCTTTGCCCAGGGGCTGCTGCAACCTCAGCCTCATCTTCCTCATCTTAAGGGGGTGGGGGGTGCCTGGGGCCACAGTCGGCATCTGAGTGGCAGAGGGGCTGCCTCAGTAGCTTCCGTGTTAGGCACTGGCCATGGGGCTTTGTAAAATCTGCGCAAGACGTTTATAAAACCTGCAGCTGGGTCAGCAGCCTCTTCCCATCTCCCAGTTGCTCAAACTGAATGGCATCTCTGCTGTTTTGTGGAGACCAGAGGAAGAAGAACCAGACTTAGGGCAGAGGGAGCCGCGTGGGCTCACCGTGGACATCCTGCACAGGCGCTCAAGTCTCTGTGCACCCACAGGGGCATAAGATTTGTCCCTAATTTTTTTTTTAAGACAGGGTGTCGCTCTGATGCCCAGGCTGGAGTGCAGTGGCGTCATCATAGCTCACTGCAGCCTTGAACTCCTGGGCTTACACGATCCTCCCACCTTGGCCTTCCCAAGTGCTGGGATTACAAGCGTGAGCCGCTGTACCTGGCCTCATTTTTTATAAGGTTCGGTCAAACACATCCTGGGGCCTGACTGCATGGTCTATCTGGGGAGGAACCAAGGAGATGCCGTAGGGAACACGAGCACGAGCGAGCGAGTCGGACTCACGCACGGGAGCCGGCAGGGGCTGGGGCATGGAGGGGAACAGGCACAGCCATGCAACAAGGCAACGGGGCTGGGCGGGGAGAAGCAGAGGTCAGGATGGGATCGGGCTGGCTGTCCTGGAGGAAGAAGGACACACAACAACGCCTGTCGAAAGAGCCCCCTCAGTCCCCGGCTCAGAGTGGCCTCCCCTGCCCAGCGGTTCTCTGTAAGAAATGCTACCTTTTCATTGGTACTTACTGTCCCTCTGTCCCCACTGGAGTGTAGGCGGGAGAGAGGCATCTTCTCCATCTGTCTCATATACTTCTGTTTCCCCAGAGCCTAGGACAATACCCGACACACAGTAGGTGCTTTGTAAAGAGTGAGTGAATAAATGAATGAACGCCAGGCACAGCGCTCGCTCTTTCTCACTTAATCCCCGTGGCAGCGCTCCAAGGTATGTGTGACAGTCCCCATTCTACAGATGCGAAAATTAAGAGCAAGTAAATAACTTGCTCTAGGTTACACAACTAGTAAGCAGCTGAGGCTGGGTGACAGCCTGGGCCTTTGGACCCCGAAGCCCACATCCTGGCCACCACATTCTATGGCCTCATTGACAGTCACATCCTGCTGGGAGCTGAGTGGAGAGAGATTTGGGGGGTTTTTTGTTTTGTTTTTTAAAGTGAGAACCCACACACACACACATAGCAAAGTACAATGGGCTCTGCTGCGATGACGCGCAGCATTGCCAGGGACAAGGGTCCAGCCCCAAGCAGGCTGAAGAAAGGGCCAGACGGAACCTGCAGGTAGCACCAGGAGGCCACCTGCCCCTTCACTAGCCATTGCTGAGACTTGCCACGGACAGGATTTCTTCATCAGGCCAATTTATTGGCTTCTCTTTTAAAGGCCAACCCAACAAAACGAAATCTATACTGGGCTGTAACCGGAGGATAATTTTCATGTGGTGTCATGACATTTTGTGATATCCTCACTAAGGGTGGCCCTGGGATACTCTAGGTGATCACTCACACTGACCTAAGGGGACTTTGAAAGAAGGACTTTGGCGTGTGGTTTGGGCGAGTGGGCGCTGCTTGAGTCAGGGAGGGACCGAAGCTAACAGATTGCCTTTGCGCCCAAGGTCCACACATCTACTGGAGGGCTGGGCCACCAGACGGCTGGTGCCTCCCCATCCTCTCGATGACAGGGCTCGTGCTGGCCCCTGGCTACACCTGTAGCTATGTCTACTTTCCGAAAGGCCAACACACAGCTGCATGATTAAGACTGCGTGTTTGCGTTCCCGAAGGAGTCTTTATTTCTAGAAAAGGATTTGTCACATGTTTCGTCGCAAAGGGTGTTGTGTCAAGCTATCACTGGACTGGCAAAAGGCGTGACCTGTGCACAGCTTCCCCAGAACACACCTGCCACCGAACATGGCTGCACACGCCCATTCCAGCGCCCATTCCCTTTGGTTGCTGGCGGAAACCACAGCGACATCTGAACACTTTTTACCGGAAAAAAAAAAAGCTTAGTTCCACTTTAGTCATGTGGGGAAGGAAAACCAAAGTTTCACCCTAAAAGTTCAAAGAAATTGAACCGTCTTATACTGGTTATTTAATATTTCAGAAAGCACTCAGCTTCCTGGGATGACAAGGTACTCACTGTGTTTTCAGCCTGATCTGATTTTTAAACAGATGAGTTACAGACCTCCTGAAAATTGGAGTTTATAATTGAAATATTGATAAACTCTTTCCCATAAAGAAGCGACTGGATACTGCAGTAATAACTAGGAAATAGGCAAAACATAATAATGCTTTTCTCTGCTTAGCCAAGAAATACAATGGCAGAGTTTATTGCTTACAAAACACAGCTGCCTTTCCTCAAATTGGATAGAAAAAAATGAACCCCGATAAATTATGATGCCCCTAAATTCCAAAGAATATACATCAATTATTGGGGGTGCCACCACCCTCCTTCTGGGAAGCCTACTTATTAGGACTGTAATTTATTATTATTATGTTTTGGTGCAAATACACAGGCTGATAAAATTCAAATCTGTTAAAACAAACATCCTCCTTTCTCTGAATCAGTAAGGGACAACATTCCAAAAGAAAGTATGGTAAATTAGAAAAGCAACTGGCTCTTACTCAGAAGTGAAAGACCAAAAGATAATTAAGGGGAAAACCTTCAGCATAATCCAGGATTTCTGAATCCTATCTAAGAATCCAGGAGTTGCCACAATGGTGGGCACCAACATATAGGACTGGGGTCTATCACCTGGTGCTCCTGGTCCCAGACTGAAGACCTTTTTATGGAGACAAGATGTTTTTGTGTTATTTTATTAAATGAATCTTTCAGCTTCAATTTTAACTAAGGTGAGATACATTTCCTTCTACGAGAGATATGAATTACACTGGCTTTTTAAAAAGCTGAATGTTAAATTTGGGAAGGATTTTAGGAATCACTCAGTTACTCCCTTCCTTTTACAGAGGAAGAAACTGAGGCTCACCGAGGGCTTGCAGGAGAGTCTAAGCTGAGTGTCAGGTCTGCGGCCCAGGTTAACCCAGATTCACCGCCATGACATTTGGCCAAAGAAAAGCCAAGTGGTTCATGTCAGCTGAGCACACACCCCGAATCTAATAGGGCACCACGAAGTGCTTTCCAGACATTTTCTTATGACACACGGAAACGCTTCTTATAGTCAAAGAAGCGGAGAGTTTAAGGGCCGTGAAGGCATCTGGTCTACCCTCCTGCTCAGGTGCAATAGGTTTTGCTGGAGAAGTCAGTGGTTCTCCGGGCTGGCCTGTAGCTCCTTTCGGGACAGCACTCCTGCTGCGTCGGCCCCCCACTGACGGCACGACCCACTCGTGGGCCCCTCTTCTTTCTGTCCAGCTGGAGTCTCGGCATCTTCCTCCCTGAGCTTCCCCAGGGTCCTGGTCCCGACTCTTAGCTTCCTGGCATGGGCCTGACACCTGGCAGGGAACCGATGGTGGCAGTTAAATAGCTCTCTCTAGAGCAAAACAGAACAGCCATCGTCTTCAGAGGCTTGAAATCCATTATCAAGTTCAACCTTGCCCTCCTCTTCTCCTTCCGCTAGTCCTCCTGTGGTCTCTGGACTGCTCCGCAACCTGCCCCCGCCTCTCTGGCCCACAGTTCCCCAGGGGGCCAGAACTGAGCCGGGTGCCCTGCGCAGAGCAGGGGGTGGGAAATGGGCGGTACCTGTTCATGACATCAGAGCCAGCCAGCACCACCTGGCTGCTGTAGGATCATTCTTTTGAGCAAGTTTGACTTTCCTTTAGAGGAAGGCGGTGGGTGCTCTCACGACAGCATCCTGCCCACCGCAGTGCCTGGGGGCGGGCGGGCCCTCCGGACAGATGTGTTTTGTTGGACATGGAGCCAATCCATCCTTCTCCACCAACTCTCATGGAGGCCACACTCCTTCCCAGGGTCACGCAGCCAAAGTCTTGTGATGTACCTATAACATCCATGTGTGCGTGCATGTGTGTGCGTGAGTGTGTGTGTGTGTATGTTCTTGATCTTCCTCTCCCCATTTCTCAATTAAACCAAAAAGCTAAATTAGTCCTCAGCCCAGGAGACCAGTATTACCTTGCAAACAGCTCACACTTCCAAGTTGCCGTCTAATTAAACCTCGCTCCCGAACAAAGCTCGTAACAGTGTCACCACATTAACAGTGGCCACCTCCCCCGCAGCCCCTAACTGCATGAGGCAGTGGCTCGCTGTAAAACAAATAATGCTACTGCCGTGCGAACTGCTCTCCCAAGCAGGTCTTTCCCTTCACCGAAGTCCTTTGAACACTGGGTGGTTTCATTAAGAAATAGTCTAGGGCTGGGTACAGAGAGGAAGTTGCAGGGTGTTTCTTTAGTCGGCCCAATTTTCCTGTGGGTTCTACCTTTTAGCATTCTAGAAACCCACTCTCTCCACAGATACGCTGGGCTGGGCGAAGTCCCTGCGCCCGCTGCTGTCGGCAGCCTGTGAGTATCTGCGGGGAGCGCCAGGTCAGAACACATGCCGGGCGCCCTGGGCGTGACCGGGTGCTGGTCTGAGGGGACCGGAGCCACGTCTGCACTCTGCCCCTCGGGAGGGACGGCCAGGGAAAGGCCACATGCTCCGGGTGGCAGGAGCAAAGGATCACAGCCACATGGGCAAGTGGAGACAAAGCCCCACGCGGCCTTGCCAGGGTGGCCACTTTACGCGGCTCCGGGGCCTGCTCTCCGTTACTTGCTGGGCTTGAAAGGGAACTGGAATTAGAATAATATAGCTTTTCTTTTCTTAGCCCCCTAAAATAAAAAGTGATCAATTAATTCAACCTGTGGACTCTGTGCATCCCAAAAGAGAGGCAGGTGCTAACTGGCAGATGGAAGCGTGTCCCTTGCAGCTGCACGCCACACCAGGCTTCACGCGTTAGCTGATGGCGGGGGGGACACAAAATGCAGAAGCAGTGGCAGCAGTGGAAGCTGGAGAGAGTCAGGCTGGGGCTGGGATCCTGGCCCCCCGCTCCACCGAACCGGAGACTTTGGGGCAAGTGAGCCGGCCTCCTTAGCCTTAGTCTTCTCCTTTGTAAAATGGGAGAACGAACTCGCGTCTCACTGGGCTGCCGGGAGGACTAACCGGAATGAGGCGATGTTGATAAACCCCTGAGCACGCTTCTGCCACTCGTCAGCCACGCTGCAGTTGAGAACAGAATATATAGCCGAGCTCCGTACTGACATGGAGACGCCCCCAAGCAAGTCTACGAGGCTGAGCCAGTATGCGACAAGGTGGGGGACAAGAGGCCCAATTCTTACTGGGGTTTTCTGACCAAATCTCCTACTTGGAATTCAAGCCTCTAATGCAAATGGTGCCATAGAAAGGAATAAACTCAGGGAATGAACAGAAGAGGGGAGAAAAGGTTTATTAATTCTGAAATCATGGTACAGCCACCATGTCCGGACATGGGGCCTGGTGCGCCATGTTTTTGCCAGGCTCTGAGGAACGAGAAGCTCTGTGAGCTGTCTGTCCTGGCTTCATCAGAGCTGGTGTCCCGTGGCAAAGAAGGAAACCAGGACCGCTCATGCCCTGCGGGCTCAGAGACTGGGCTCGGAGACCCAGGCCCAAGGGTGCGGCTTTGCGCTCCAGGGTCAGAGTTTAGCTCTACCCTCTGGGGCCACTGGAGCCTGGATTTTAAGGAAGCTCATCTCCACCTTTCTCCCACAGCAAACTATCTGTGACAGGGCACGTTCCCACATGCTCACGGTGCATGAGATCCTGAGGAAAGTCCCCACCACGATCAATCACGTCCGGGGCAATCAAATTAGCATGGGCGTTCACGATCAGCACAAGCATGCAGGGGCCAACGGTAAACACGCCCACCACAGGCTGTGATTGGACTGGCAGAGAGCGGTGCCCAATGCCCCCAGCCCAGTCGGATACCCCTCGTCCCCTAAAAGAGCACCTCAGAAAACACAAGCGTGAGAGAAACAAGGCTAGAGGAATGCTCCTCTTTGTTTTTCGAAAGCCAGTAACCTGTGCATCTTCAGAGAAGCATGATTTATAATAGCCAAAGGGTGGAAGCAACCCAGGTGGCCACTGACAGAGGAATGGACAAAAGACGGTCTAGCCATACAATGGAACATTATTCAGCCCTAAAAAGGAATGAAGCTCCAGCACGTGCTACACGTGAGTACACTGTGAGGACATCATTCTAAGTGAAATAAGCCACACACAAAAACAAGTGCTGTAGAATTCCACTTATGGGAGGCCCCTAGAGACATCAAATTCATAGAGACAGAAAACAGAATGGTGGCTGGGGCTGGTGGAAGGGGAGAGTGGGGAGTTTCTGTTTAATGGGCACAGAGTTTCAGTTTTGCCAGCTGGAAAGGGTCCTGGAGGCGGAGGGTCGTGGTGGGTGCCCGACATGCGGTATCTAACGCACTTCAGAATTCAATGCCACTGACTGTACACTAAAAATGGTTACGATGGTAAATTTTGTGTTGCATGTATTTCACTACAATTTTTTAAAATTTAAAAAGAAGAAAAAAAGGTCAGTCACCTGCAAACGTTGGTATTTTACCAGTAGTGACGAGTGATTTGCAACACCCGTCGCGACGGATCCGGACGCTGCGGGACTTCGGGAGACCACAGCCAGGACCCTGTTAGCCAGCACCCAAGACTCAGATCGGCCCTTCTGCCTTGCCTTGGCCACCTCGCCTCAATCTGACCACAGGCACCTCCCAAACCTGTGGGACCCTGGAGGTGGACAATGATCCCAGAGACAACCCATGGCATAGACGTGTTGAGTGTGTGTGTGTGTGTGTGTGTGTGTGTGTGCCGCTGCTTCATTGCTCTCTCATTCCTCTTTCCTGGCACGTCTCCAACCCGTAATAAGGCAGATTCTCAAAGGAGAGAGAATGCTTCCTGCCCAAATGACAAGCTGTGGATTATGCAGATATCTTTCCAGATGTGGCATTTGTCTCCCTGGCAATGCTGCAGGTGGCTCTAGGTTTGCTTGGCTGGAAAGCTCCATCTGAGCGCCTTATCCTCACAAATACCTTCTTCCGTTGCCTCTGCTAATGCCCAGGGCTTCCATTTGCAAGCTGATTTCCCACAGACCTGCAGGGCCACCCCTCTGCAGGAAACGGGAAGGGACGAGGAAGGGGTGCTTTCACAGCCCTGTAAGGGACCAGGGGGAGCATTTCACCATGGTGGTTGCCCAGTTATCATCCAGAGAGTGTCCACATGCCTGACCTGTAGCCCTGAAGGGCCACTGTCATCTCCCCAGGGCCCAGCACAGAGTTGACACTCAAGAAATGGCGTTGAATGAATTCGGTGGTCACATGAATAAAATGGGAAAATGCCCCAGAACTGCCGTTGATTTCATGCAGTGTCTCGGGCACAAAACGCACGCTTTGCGGACCTAAACAAGTGATTTTCAAGCGCCAGTGTCTACTGTTCAGGTGTGTCTAGAAGCCCTGCGCAAGTAGCCTGGAAGCCTGTTTTCAAGGTCATGCTCTGATGGGAGAATTACAGAGCATACTGTTATCCTTCTCAGAAAGAATGCTTATCATGTCTTGGGTTAACTTACTGGAAAACTGCTACTATATACGTATGTGACAACAACTGACAGTTTAAAAACATGCTGATCCAAACTGAGCATCGTTGCTTCACAAAGGGCCAGTTTACCAAGGTGGTCTATTTCATATAAGATAGACACAGGCCTATCAAAATAATGTTTTTAAACGAGCGTGAATGTCCATCAATGAATGAATGGGTGAATTGCGGTATGTCTATTCAATGGAATATCATTTAGCTGTTAAAAGGAATGAAGTACTGCTACTTGCTACAATGTGGGTGAACCTCGAAAACATGCTAGGAGAAGCAGCTCGACACAAAAGGTCACCTATTATATGATTCCTTTTATAGAAAATATCCAGAAAAGGCAAATCCATAGAGACAAAAAGCAGATTAGTGGTTACCAGGGAATAGGGGAGAGGGGAATGGAAAGTGATTACTTAAAGGGTAGAGGGTGTTCTCTGGGGTCATGAAAAAGATTCAAAACAGGGGCACTGGTCACATAACAGGGTGAGTGCAAGAAATGCCACTAACTTGTACACACAGTGCAATTGTGCTCAAAAAACAGCTGCTGAGGGACAGCCCAGCCTCCTAGACTTGAAGCTTACGAAGACCACTGTTTCCATCCCCATCACCCTTCTCTCCTCACCCCTCCCCCCGTCCCTCCACTCTGCACCCTAAATACGCGACACCAGGGTTGGTGGAACCACCTGCCTTTGTTTCCAAAGTGAACTATTGAGAAGCTCACCCCACAGATCCGCCATTTGCATACTGCTTCAAAACAGAGGTGCTGCATTGTGAATGCACGAAATGCCACTGAACTACACCCTCGGTAAATGGTTAATTGAATATTATGTGAATTTAGCCTCAATGAAAAAATAGGGGCATGATTATTTCTGAATGCAAAACAACCTATAAGAAAGGGTTTATTAGATTGTGTAAAATGATGCAGCATGAATTATAACACAGAGATGTTTTTTCTTATTGAATAATTTCGCCAGTTACACTCTCATCACGATGCCAATGCCACTCTGTCCAGGTGAGAATGGTCTCTCCCCCCAAGATCCGTTGTTCCACGTCTGGCTGCTCTGCTGGCTTGCACTGTCCCCCAGGGGGACGTGGGCGAGGGGGCTTTGTCTATCTTATGCCCTGTATTCCCAGTACCTACACCGGCTCCTGGCACAGAGTAGGTGCCAAATAGGTGAGTGACTACCAGCAACCGAACACAGGGTGAATGTACTCCCACCCGCCATGCACGCAGATTACCTGGGGCCTTGTTGACATGCAGATTGCGATGATTTGCCAGGTCTGGGGTGGGGGCTGAGGTTTTGCATTTCCAACAAGCACCCAGGGACACAGCTGGCTCGCCAGCCACGATGCAGGGGTGGGGGCCCCGGGCACGCCGGACCCCAGCCTTGCAGCCAGAGAAAAAGAGGTTTCCAACACTTGAACCGGGTTGTTTGTCTCCCCGCAACTCCTTGCTCACTCTGCCTCCTCGCGCTGAGGCAGCCTAAGCACTTCCTTGTTGTTACCCTGAGGAGGATGATTAAGGTAATTGGCAACTTTTTCCCGTGATTCCAAGGTAAGCTGTCATTTCAAGGAAAATACGTCCACTCCAATTCGGAACACTCGGTTTTCGATGTTTTCTTACGTGTGGTGGGGGGAGGAGGAGAGGGAGTCTGTGGCCCCCAAAAGAAATATGCTGTTCTTCTCCCTTTGTGTTTCCGAGCATGTAAACTCAGCTTGAATCACAGCTAATAAATAGGTCATCTTGTACTTTCAAAATAAAAACATGCTGTATTTCAGTGGAATAGCAACAGTACATTAAAAAGCTGTCAACTTCACTACAATTTCCCTGAACCTTGCTCTGCAGAAAGATACCTTGTCACTCAGAGTTGAGTGCAGTTTTACTGAAATATCTCCTTGTCTGCGTAAATAATGAGTAGAATTGCATGAAAATATCTGGCCCACAGCCTCCTTTTCCCCCTGCTCCTGAAGAAACAGTATGCAAATAACAGATTTGTGGGGCGAGCTTCTCAACGCTGCACTTTGAAAACAAAGGCAGGCAGCCGCACCTACTCTGGTGTCCTGTATTTAGGATGCAGAGAGGAGGGACAGGGGTGAGGGGTGAGGAGAGAAGGGTGATGGGGTTGAAGACAGTGGTCTTTGCAAGCTTCAAATCAAGGCAGCTGGACTGTCTGTCACTCAGCAACTATTCTGGGAACACACACAGGTTGCATCAGAGCCTCACTGTGGATGGCAGATACTTGCTGAAGAATGGCCCCGACCCCAGGGGGTGTTTACGTAAAGCAAGGCAGCCCACACAGCCTGCGGGTTCAAGACCTAGGTTCAGGATCCACTCCACCCGGAGCACTAACGTCTCTTCACCTCGCTGAGCCTTGGCTTCCTGGACTGTCAAAGGACGACAATAGTAACTGGATGATGGAAGTGAGGGCACCTTGGGGAGCCTCAAGCTGATCTGGATGTTCATCATAATTTGTCAATAGCTAGTCGATGCGCTTTGGAGTCCGCCCCACGGCAGTTCAGATCTTGGCTCCACCGCCCACTAGCAGTGCCACTTCAGGCAAGTTTCTACACTTCTCTGAGCCTCAGTTTCCTCATCTGTAAAATGGAGATGACGATAGCGCCTATTCTTGTTGGGCTGTTGGGAGGATTTGGCAAGAGCATGCACCTCAAAACCAGTGCCCGGCCCAGGGGAAGGGCTGGGTCATTGTGAGCTGCAGTAGTGCTGCCGCTGCTGCCGCTGTCAGTGACGAAGCGGATGCCGGTGAGGATGCTGCCGATGACAGCCGCATTGATCATGGCGATGACGATATGTTGATGATGATGATGTTGACACTGATGGAGATGTTAAGATGTGCATGTTGATGATACCGGAATTTATAATGAAGATGATGAAGATGATGATGAAGATGATGATATCCCCCTTCCTCCTGGTGTGGTGATCTAGGTCACTGCACCACTGCACCAAGGAATAAGATAGACGTGGGCCCTGGACATGAGGGTTACAGCGTCTTACCCAGAGGAAGAGTGGAAACTGTAACAGTAGCTGATTGCCCTGAAGATGTGTCAAGGAGACTAACCAGACCGCAAAGAGCTGGTCTCTCAGCCCCGAGCTCAGAGGTGGAGGGAGGAGGAAGATGCCTCAGCTGCCTGGGTTGGCTTAGTCACGGGAGTTCCGGGAGGAAGGAGCCACAGCCAGTGACTTAAGCAGGTGGAGGGACAGCAAACCCTGGTCCTGAGTGCTGCCACTGGAGAGCCCCTGCTGTCTGGGCACTGCCCACCTGTGTTCGCCACGCCCCTTCTCGGGGACGCGGGGCAGGGTGCAATGCGGAGTGAAGCATCGTGTTCAACTCCTTCCCAAGTGTCCTTTATTTAAGGATATTGGCCACATCTGCCCCCTGACCCTGCCCTAGATGAAGGGAAACTGGTAGTATGGTAGTGATTACATTCTCCTAAAATATACATATATATATATATATATATATATATATATATGTGACTCAATAGAAACCTGAGTCAGTTTGTGTCAGCTCCCCAGAACCAATCGTTAAGCACTCAGGAATTGTGCAAGCCAATTGTTAAACACAAACACTATTAAAAATTAAATTATATAAACTTACAGTTGGCTAAGTTATAATAAAAACAACACAATAAATACACAAATCTCATCACTTCCTAATTATTTTACTACCTCTTACTATTACCTGTACTCTTGGGATTTATTTACATTTATCATATCTACCTGGCGAAAGCACTATGTACCCATTTTCCGCACTCAGAGTGATCTCTTTAAGATGCAAAAGTGACCGTGCCCCTCCCGATGGCTTCCCACCGCCCTCGCCCAGAGTCCGGACTCCTACCGTGACACCCAAGACTCAGCCCCACTTCTTGCCACGTCCTGCTTGAGTGCGAACCTGCAGACGATGACCGTCCTTCTGTTCCTGGCGTGCACCTCGCCTCTGGGCCTCGGCTCACGCTGACACCTGCGCTCAGGAGGCGAGGAGCGAACCAACGATTGTTGGAGAGCAACGTGGCAAACGCAGTCATGTGCATCGACGGCTAAAGGAGTCCTGGAAGGCAGACGCAGCTCTCGGGGACAGGGCTATCGGGGACGGCTTCATGATAACAGGCGTTTTTACCTTTCGTTATACATTCGGTTCTTTCAATAGGTACTACCTGCACATGGTACAAAATTCAGATGATACGAACGGCGTAAAATGAAGAGTAAGTCTCCCTCTCGCTCCTGTCTCCCAAGAGTCCCCCTGTCCCCACAGAGGCAAGGCCTATCGTAACTTTTTTTTTTTTTATCATTCTCATAACAGGAATTTTTGAATAGGGTTGGGGGAAAAAACCATGTGGAATATCCACCCCTATATAGAACTGTTAGCACTTTTCATTTCTCTGAGTTCCCTTCCAGGCCCTGTTCATGAACAAAGATAATTTTTGCAAAACTGTAGCCATGCTAGAAATATAATTTTGTGTTCTGCTTCCCCCTTCCCCCACTTGTCAGTATATCATGAGCAGCTTCCCTGTTGCTCGAAGTGGTCATAATTATCACTTTTAATTGCCATAGCATTAAGGTCTCCAACTTTAAATGTAGAACAATGGAATGGTTCGTAGATGACATCTTTAAAAAGTTGCATTCTTCTCTGAATTCTTTTTTTTGTTTTGTTTTTTTTTTTTGAAACAGGGATTTATTTTGTTGCCCAGACTAGAGTGCAGCGGTATCATTACAGCTCACTGCAACCTCCAACTCCTGGGCTCAAGTGATCCTCCTGCCTTAGCCTCCCAAGTAGCTGGGACTATAGGCATGCATCACAATACCTGGCTAATTTTTCTATTTTTTTGTAGAGACAAGGTCTTGCTATGTTGCTCAGGCTGCTCTTGAACTCCTGACCTCAAGCAATCCTCCCACCTGGACCTCCCAAAGTGCTAGAATTACAGGTTTGAGCCACCTTGCCCAGTTGGAATGTTCTTTTTATAAAGATCACTCTGCATTTATCTTCATGCCACAAAAAAGGGCAGGGGGGGATTCTTTTCTTGAAGTAAGAGTGGGAAATGCTCATTTAATCAACTTGGATCGACTGAACAACTCCACTTTATTCGGCCCAGCCCTACTACAGTGGGTCGAATAGTGGCCCCCAAAAGATATGTCCCCAGAGCCTGTGGATGAAATGTAACTAAGTGACCAATCCTGGGATGAAATCATTCTGGATTATCCACATGGGCCCTAAATGCAATGAGAAGTGTCCTTATAAGAGAATAGAGCTGGGTGTGGTGCCTCACACTTGTAATCCCTGCACTTTGGGAGGCTGAGGAAGGAGGATCGCTTGAGCCCAGGAGTTTGAGACCAGCCTGGGCAACATAATGGTACCCTATCTCTATAAAAAAACTTTAAAAAAAAATTAGCTAATCATGGTGGCACACACCTCTAGTCCCAGCTACTCGCTTGAGCCCAGGAGTTTGAGGCTATAGTGAGCTATGATCATGCCTAGAGGACAGAGCAAGACCCCATCTTTAAAAGAGAAAGAGAGAGAGAATAGGAGGAGACAGACACAGGGGAGAAAGCCATGTGACCACAGACGCTGAGACTGGAGTGATGTGGTCACAAGCCAAGGAGCACCTGGAGCCAGCAGAAGCCAGAACGGGTAAGGAAATATCCTCCCCTGGAGGCTTCCAGGAGCTCAGACCTGGCAACACCTTGATCTCAGACTTCTGACCTCCCAGACTGTGGTAGAATACGTGTCTGTTGTTTCACACTGCCAAGTTTGTGGTGATTTGTTGTGACATCCACGGAAAATGAGTGCACCTACCACGTGCCACAGCCAGACCCTCCCCTCTTCCCTCCCGGGGCTCCCCCAGGACCGAGCACCTGCTCACGGTCCCAGAGCACAGCTGAGCAAATAGCCTTCCAGTAACAAAAGACTCAGACTCGCCAGCATAAAAATCCCACAGCACAATCTGCACAAAGTGGGACCCTGTGTTTCCTCCCCCAGTGTGGTACGCAGTGGGCGCTGATCAAGTCATTAGCTGAAATCCCCAAGCACTCTAGGAAAAGGCCAGGGGTGGAGATGAAGGTGGAGGACCCTGGGGTGCCCTCACGGCACTGAAGCGTGAGGTCACGCTGGGCTCCCTTAAATACCAGATCAATCGGATTCTTGCCATCTTGGTGGAACCAAACGCCGATGGGTGTGATGTTGAGTGTGAGCACAGTGCTGCCTTTGGCCACTCGGCATTCGGTACCAGTGAGGCTTCTCCAACCCGGCGGGCCGCCCACGCTGGGGGCCGGGGCCTCTTGGATCCAGGGGAGAACGCTCCGAAAAGAGATTCAGATGCCTTTTACTTTTATTTAGTTCGAAGTGAACATAGGCCCGTCCCAGAATATTGGAATTATTGACAACCGGAGACAAGACTTCAGATCGCTGAAGACATGCCCCGTGATGGCTACGACAGGGTCGCCTGGCGAGTTGCCGAAAATCCCTCTCTCCCCCAGAACCCCAAAATGGAAGTTACGGCACTCAGTGAATAAATAAAAATAAGTGGGCAATCTTGCGGTGACGTTTTCATTAGCCCACTCTCTTTCTGTCTCATTAGCCTTCATGGGGAGAGGAAGGATTGTTTTAATTAGCAGGGTTGAGAAGTCTTTCTTGGGTTGCCTCCCCTCCCGCTGTTCCTGGCGCTACCCTGTCAGCTTATAAATACAATAGCAAATCCTCACAGCACCCCCCACCTCCAGGGGACAGAAGAAAGGGGATCCACTTGAATCCGTGTTAAGCGTCTTTGGACAATGTTCTTTCTCTACGCGTTCAAGTATAATTGGAGCGTGATATTGGGCTTTATCAAACAGCTCAATATCCTGTCACAGAAAAGCCCTTTCTCGTGTGGGACCAGCCATGTGTTCCCTCTTTTTCCCTTGTGTGCTCCAGGCTGCCCAAGCAGAGCCTGCATCTGACAGAATGGCCATGCTCTCTCCTCTACAAATTCTGGGGTGAAAAAAAAAAGAATGGCCATGGTCGATGGGATCGAGGTTTCAAAGTCCCCGATTGGAGTTACCGGTTAAATGAGCAAATCAAAAGCCAGCCAGAAACAAGTCACCAACCCCCTCCAGGTTCCTCTAGCCATTCTCACGGCTGGCAGGCACCCGGGGTGCAGTAACCTATGTGCTATTGATATGAATCGTGTTTCAATTATGCAAAGTTGTGCACACAGATACTTTGCTTCTCTGCGAAGGCCAAATTGCAAATTCACAGCTTCCACCCCCTGTGCACACGGCCAGCCGTGCCTTCCTTCATGAAGAAAACCCTGTCTCTGAATCTTAAAATGAAAGTGTCTTAAGTTTGAATTCAAAATAAATCTAGATGTTCACAGAAATGCCAAGGTGACTGTTTGCTAGGAAGCAGTCTCCTAGGTACTCATTAAACTGTTTATTTATTTGCTCATTCGACAAACATTTACTGAGCACCTACTTTATGCCAAGCGCTGCAGGCGCTGGGGATAGAAAAATAAAGACTGCCTGGTTCCTGCCCATGAGGAACCCACAAGAACAGACATCTTAATATCAGTGGCAAGAGCAATGACAGAGACGCACAGAGCGTGTCATGGCAGCAAAGAGGGGGTCACACAAACATCTTAGAGTGGGGATGTGGCAGGAAAGACGTCCAGAGGAGGGGACTGTCAGCTGGGTTTAAAAGATGAATGAGGAATGGCCGCATGAGGACGGGGAAGGGTGGGGAGTGCAGAAAAGAGGTGTCTCGCGCCGGGAGCACAGCACGGCCGGCCCACAGGTGGCCACCACTGCAGGCCATCTGGGTGTCCCTCCTCATAGCGGTGGGAAGGCGAGTACGGCACAGCATGGTGGCACCTTGCAGTGGGCAAAGAAAGGCCATGAGGGCTTGAAGAGCTCGCAAATGGGGCCGCAGACGGAGAGAACCCTGGTGACCAGCAGGGCCAAGGCCATTGCTCAGGCCCTTAGCACTGACCAGGCTCTGCGCTTAGCTGCTCACACACACCTGTCTCGGTAATCCTTGCGACAACCCCAGGAGGAAGGTCCTGTCATTGCCCCTCCTCTGCAGACAGGGAGCTAAGGGCTGCAGAGCTAAAGCAAGTGGCCTGAGCTAACGCAGGCGAGTGGCAGAAGGAGGCTGAGGGTGCAGATCCGTCCAAGTCCAAAGCCCGTGCCTGGTCCATGGGTGGGTGGGGCTCCCAGCAAGACCGTGAAGCTGACAGTCTCGAATGTGGGTTCACAGTCACCTGTTCCCCACGCCCAGAGCCCTGACTATCCCTTATTGCTAGGGGGTCACACCCCATGTTGTCCCTGGAACCCCACCTTTCTTCTGTATGTCATCCTTCCTCCCTCCTCCACCCCAAATCCAGACTCACTTATGTTGTGTCCTGCTCCCTGATTTTTTTTTCAAAAAGAACTAGAAATTCTAGAAATTCCAAGGTCTCTGTTACTGGGCTCCTCCTTCCTGATAAGAAGTCAGTGATCATCTGAATTGCTGTTCCATTGTGCGCAATGTCATTGCTTTTCTCCGTCTGATTTCAAGATTTTTCTCTTTATTTTTGGCTGTTCACAATTTGACTACAATGCGCATGGGTGTGATTTTGTTAGTGTTTAGAAGTCTTGCTTGGGATTCACAGAAATGTATGTCTTTGAGTAAATCTGAGGAAATGCTGGCTACTATGTCTTCAGGCGCACATATGTTATACCTTTTCGAATTGTCTCACAGGTCGCTGAGAATCTGGGATCTGCCCACTTTTTTTCAATTTTTTTTCTGAGCTCCTCAACTGGATAATTTCTACTGAAATACCTTCAAGTTCGCTGAGTCTTCTGTCATCTAGATTCTGTTGTTGAGCCCACTAAGAGAATTTTTATTTCAGCTGTTGTATTTTCACTATTAATAGAGTTTCCATTTGACTTTTATCGGGCTTTTCTCTATCTTTTCACTTCTTATGAACATACTTTCCTTTACATCTTGATCGAGCACAGTTATCATAGCCACTTTAGATGCTTGATTGCTAATTCCAAATCTGGATAATCGATGAAGTTCGTCTCAAATGTCTTTTCACTTAAGAATGAGTCATGT
This sequence comes from Mirza zaza, assembly GCA_008750895.1. NCBI lineage: Eukaryota > Metazoa > Chordata > Mammalia > Primates > Cheirogaleidae > Mirza > Mirza zaza. The sequence goes on from VSMD01041166.1 coordinate 62,920, forward strand.
CTTCCTATTTCTTTTTGTGTCAAGCAATTTTGAAGCACCTTGGACATTGTGACTGATACATTGAAAAAAGTCTGGATTCCGTTATATTCCTTATAAAAATTCTTTCGTTTTGTTTGTAAGAGGTTAACTCGGTCGAGCTCTATTTGCAAACTTTGTCTTCTCTGCGACAGACAGCAGCTCAAATCTAAGTTCTGGTATTTTAGCCTCGGCTGGGCCTTTCAGAGTCTGCCCCCTGCATATGTGGTTCGGGATCCTCCAGAGACACTGGCTCTGGACTTCCCTTCTCGGCTCTCTCCTTTCCCAGATTCTTCCCTCATTTCCCGGTGACTGTGGTTCCCCAAACTCTTGTCTTCCAGTTCTTCAACCACAGATTGAATAGAATCACAGGTTTCTATCCAAATTTTAGAAATATTGTGCAGCAATGACTGTAGCCTGGCCCTCGGATAAAAGTCCTTTCTAAAACAGGAAAATCATCACCTGCTGTCTCTTCTCCTGGGTGTTGACACCCTCGTCTGCCTGCTGTGTCTGCCTGCATTGGTCCACTTTGCGGCATCATGGGTTTTTTTTTTAATGTTTTATCCAGAGAGTGCAAATGTGAGCTCAGGGCGGGCTGGTCTGATAGGAGCTTACTTGGCCATGACCAGAGAGAAACAACGAGTTTTTTGTTACTGAATAAAAATGGCTTGATGTGCCGCTTCTTTCTTCAGACATAGTGACTGAGGCCTAGAATGCCTCAGATAAGATAAGGGACCCGTGGAGATGTTCTAGCACCTTCCAGTCTGGGAGGAAGGATTGTGCAGAAGGGCTTTTCTGCAGCTCATAAGAAAGAAGTGGCTCTCTACTTCCTGTCATGTGAAAATGGAAACATTCTTTGCTGCATTTTAACTTAGGAGTAGATGCTAAGGTGTTTTGTTTTGTTTTTTTTAAAGTTGGTCCTCAGTGTGAAGATGCCAAGGTTTGTAAAACTCTTTTTTTAAAGAGATAAACATCACTATCTTTAGGCTGTGATTTGGAGTGTTCCTTACTCAGCTTATCAGAAGAGGTGATGCTTCCAAGATCTTAGGAAGGAGAAATGAGGAGACTGGATCAAAACAGAGGATTGAGTACACATGTCTACTTTCTCCCCCTTCCACGAAAGGACAGAGAAAGTATTTTTCAAAAGAAAAAAAAGTCCAAAATCATGTTCGAAAACAAGAAAAGGAGCTCCATTAGAGTGAACCTGAAGTTTTGACACATTTCTGAGTGATGGAGTCAGACAGAATCGGACATACAGAAAGGCCAAAGCAGGGGAAAGTACCGCCAGGGCTGCGTGCAGGTGACCGCGCGGAGCCAGGCGTGCTCAGCGGGGATGGGAGAACAGAGGGGCGCTTGGCAATGGGGCCCAACTGCCTGGGAGCCGCTTTTGGAGCAGCTAGTTGATTGAGCCTCCCCCTTCCAAGGTCCCACTAAGCAGAGAGCAACAGTGGCTTCTGCAGCCAGATCAGAGCAAGGAGCACGGAAAGGAAAGACAGAAATAACATCTTTGCGCAGCTATTTATTCCCCAAAGTAGGCCCCTACCCCGAAGTAAGACCACTAGTTCATCCCACTTTCCCATCAATCCCGCCGCCCCCCACAAGCACTAGCCGTAAGCCACAGGGAAAGAAAAAAAGCACCCGCAGACAGATACGTAGGGAATGGCAATAAAAAATATACCGCACCACCAAGAGCAGCCGTGCATTGGAGGAAAATGACTACGGTGAAAGACAGGGGACCCAGGCTCAAGAGGAAGGGGCCACTCTAGTGATGACCTTGTTGTTCCTACCGCCACGCATGGCCCAGGGACCAGGACCCAAGCTCAAAGCAGTCACAGGTGCATGGGACGTGAAGGGCGTGGCGATGGCTGATTCGGGTGTGTGGAAGGGGTTCTGTGTTAGACAGTGACAAGCCAACGCCATCCCAGCCTCTTCACCGGGAAGCGCAAACACGCACAGAGGAGGGAGTCCCCCGAGCCCTGGCTGTGCCCTGAAGGCCTCGGGACGCCATTGGGAAGAACCATGGCTGGGGCATCCAGGTGTGTCTTCTCCTTGCGGTTATAAAGAATCTAATGCCCAACAAATACGGGCTACGGGGTTGATGGTGAATGTGAGGGTTTGAACTCTGTCCCTTCAAAGTTCTTATGTTGAAGTCCTCACTCCCACTGCCTTAGAATGTGACCTTATTTGGAAAGAAGGTCATTGCCAAGGTAAGTCATTAATACAAGGTCACAAGGGAGCAGCGTGAGCCCCTAATCCAATATGACGGGTGTCCTTGTGAAAAGGGGAAACCGGGACACAGATGTATTGACAGGGACAATGTCATATGAACATAAAGACGGCCACCTACAAGCCAAGGAGGGAGACCTGGCACAGATCCTCTCCTGACCGCCCTTGGAAGGTACCAGCCATGCCGACGCCTTGATTTTTGGACTTCTGACCTCCAGAACTGTGAGAAAATAAGAATCAGGTTTGGCCCAGGCACGGTGGCTCACGCCTGTAATCCCAGCATTTTGGGAGGCCAAGACAGGAGGATCGCTTGAGGCCAAGAGTTCAAGACCACCCTAAGCGACATAGTGAGACCCTATCTCTATAAACTTAAAATAAAATCAATAAAAATAAGTTGATATCTGTTTTTAAGCCACTTGGTTTGTGGTCATTTGTGAGGGCAGCCCTGTGATACTAATACAGAGACTAACACACTAGACCTGAGAATGGCCTGGGAAGTCTTACAGGGGTGAGTGGGGCTCGGGCTGGGCGGGGGCAGCACCTGCTGGGTGCAAGGCAGAGAGCCACCAGCTCGGGATAGCTGAGCTGGTGCCTAGAATGGCCACAGGGAAGTATGGTTACCTGGTCGAAGGAGAGAAAAACTTCTCCACGCATGTAGAAAAATCAGGGCTTCTTGTGTTCTGGGAAGCCAGTTCTCAGTTGCCCAAACCTGGCTGAGGCTGTTCTACCTGTGTCTTAAAATGTATTCTCCCCAGCCTAGAAATAACTCAGCTGCAGGCTTTTTATATTGATAAATTCACCCTATTATTAGGCAGCGTCTTCTGTATATTTAGATTAATAACCGCGTAATGATCACCTTTGCTGATTTAGGTGGTGTCATTTTAAGGAATTACGGTTTCGATCCATCTTCCCTTTCTCCTTTCCCTGTGTCCTCCCTGCATTATTCCTGAGGAAGAAACCAATTAATAGTAGCTTGACTGCTGAAATGCAGCCTGCTCTACAATGTAGCAATGCCTAATGGAGTTTTAATTTCCCCATGGTGAGTCAATATTTGCTTTAAGAAAGAAAAATGTCACTATAAACCACTGCCCCAAATGAATTTGGTAGCACAGAGGGTGAGATAGTCGTCTTTTTCAGGCAAACAATGATGAAAAGTGGATACAGGGGTGGGAGGATTTCACTCTGCACAAATGGGGCTGCCCAAGGTTTTGCTCCTGCTTTAGACGATGATGGTTATTAAATATTTTGCTTTGCAAATGCGTTTGACTGTCAGAAACTCACCCACAGTTTAAAAGGCCTGAAACAAAGTCATTATAATATAGAAGGAGAACAATTTATTCCAGCCTTTTAATAACTTGTGGGGCTTCAGGAGGGGGAATTGGATAGTAGGCCTCCCTGTCTGAAGACATTATTACAGTGGTTTCTTATTTCCCCCAACTAGGGTTGCATGCGGAAACCGGATCCTACTTTCTAAAAAATGTATAAGACTTTTCAGGATCATGCAAGGAAATAAAGTTCTGCAATCTTCTCTCTCATAATAAGTCTGTCCAAAAATGATGTTGCTCATTCTGTTGAAAGATAGTTTCATTTCCCAACTCAAAATTGGTATGAAAAATTTGCCTTGCCAAATGAACATTGTATACTGAACTTGTCAAATCCTTTCTCCTGACACAAATAAAAGATAACATTGGGTGGCAGCATGTAAAACAGCCCTGACAAGATAGCAAAGGAAGACAAAGAAATATACATATTTTGATTCTGTTTTAGAAGCCGGGGGAGGGGGGAGGGGGGTCCCAGCAGAATGACTGGCCAGCTTGTGAATGCTTCAGGTAACAATTGAACAAGTCACTTTCATGTAGCTTTTCAATGGTATAATGACCCGGTTTCCAATTAGCCAAAACATGACAAAATCTCAACTTTTATAGCAGCAAAAGCTGCCAGGGAGAAGGCCGCCTGAGTGACAAGGCTCTTCATTCAAAAGTTTACAGCCGCGCAGTGTGGCTGTAATTACTAGTTCTAACACTGGGAAATTATTCCGTGTGTGTTTAAAAATAAATAAGGTAAATGATCACACTTTCATTAGATCTGTACTCATATCATGTAAGTGACTTTTTTTTTTTCCTATTAAAATTGTTGATTGAAGGCCGTTAGCTGTTTATCAGCTCAAAATTACATTTCTGCCCAACTAGGGGCTGCCGCCTTTAAAAATCACACTCGGGTGCCTAGTTAGTAACAAGAAAAGACTCCTAAAACTGCAATTTGGGGGGGGGGTGAAAAACACAAGCAAGAAACCCAGATTGCACCTTCATATCCCCAAAGGCATCACGCTTCTTTGTTCTGCTAAGAAAAATTAACCTCAATCTCAGCTCCGGGTCCCTGGACTGATTATCATAGTCATTTAAATACTGTAATCTCATTTTCAGCGGGGGGGGGGGGGGGGGGGGGGGGATAGGGGAGGGGAGCCTGGAGAGAGGGGATTGGGGACGAGGTTGGAGAGAGAAAGAGAGCACAGGGGGAGCAGAATAAATTATCTGACAAAGGGAATCAGGCCTTTCTGCTCACAGAGCCTATTTCGGATCCTTCCACTTGATTGGAAAAGTTGATGAAGTTTAAATGAAGCAGAATTAGAACCTCAGGCCGCTGAGTATTGACGGGGCTATGCGAGAACGTGCAATTCAATAGCCCCGGTTTGGGCAGAAAACAAGGGAGCCGCCTAAATGGCATAATCTTCTATCGCATCTAACATCCACACTGACAAGGCAGGGTAATGAGTTAGGCCAGATCAGGCCTGTTAGTTAAAGAAATTAATCCCTCCCTTGCCCTGAGCCGGGCTTTGATGCCTATTGTGTGGCCCCAGTCCTGGGCTATCTAAATGCTAACTAACCGGCGGTGAGGGGACTGTGCTTTTCATTGCTGCTGCTAATCTGATAACAATTTGCTCTCTCTGATTAGGGAGGTGGGGAGAAGAAAGGGGCGATGGCTGGGAGCGGAGGGGACACCCTCCCTTTGAGAGGGTGAGGCCACTCGGCCCCAGCCGCCCAGCTCCCTGGGCAGGGATGTTTGAATAACCCGAAATCCAGGCTTCCACGGGAAAGCTCGGGCCGTGCTCCTTTATTCTGTATGCTGTGTCTCCTCTTAAAATGTCAAGTGGTGACACCACAGGTGCAGACTCCTTAGGCAGTCCCCACCTGATCCCCGTGTCCCCTTCCCCGCACCTCCCTCTGCTGCCTTCCTCCTGGCATGCCCCCTCCAGACTTCCCCTGCAAACACACCCAGCTCTTGGCACCTGAATTCTCACTTTGGCCACTGTCTGCATCTAAAAGACCTTCCTCCCCCCTCTGCACCTTCCAGCAACTCCACAGGCTTTTCCAGACCACCCCAGGCCACCACTCCCTCTTCTTCCTTTTTAACAGTCATGGCCTCGGGAGCCATACCCTGGGCCCCACTGGTTTCAGCCTTGTGCAGTCAACTTCTAGGTGTACGTGCACCTGTGTGGTGTGACCCGTCTGCCCAACTGGACCGCATGGTCCTTTGAGGACAGAAAGTACAGTCCAGATGCGGACGACCCTTTGGGCAGATATGGATGGAGATGACATGGATGTAGGGGATGCAGATGCAGAGGGTATAGACGTAGACGACGAAGATGTAGATTAGCTGGGTTCTTCTCTCCCATCAGGACAAAGAAGCCCCTGGCATAAGGGGCAGTGTGGCGGCCCAACATGTAAAGGAGCATGCCAAGCTGTGGACTCACTCAGGTTGGAGCCCCAACCCTGCCATTTACCCTCTGTGAGACCCTGGGCATGTTACTGGGTCTTTCCAAGGTTAAGACACGGACCTTGCAGAGAACATACATGAGAGATCTGGCACTCAGGAGGTACTCAACACGTGGTGGACTTGCACAGTGCTACAGCCTCAGGCTGGCTCCGCCACACATTAGCTGGGTGACTGTGGGCAATTCGTGTAACCTCTGCAGGCCTCAGCTTCCCCATCTGTAAAATGGGAACGACAGTCATCTCGCCTCTCAGATCGGTGCAGAGATGTAAGGGAGAAGGTGCATAAGAAGGCCTGGCACAGGTGGGCACATCCGCTGGCACAGTGGGGCTGCCGGCTGGACAAGGGGTCCACGGCCAGAAGCTTCCTGGAAAGCAGACTCCAGGCTCAGCCCCTCCCCACACACCCTCTCGGGGAGAGGTGAGGCCCGAGAACACCCAGCGAGGGGATCCTGGGAGGATCCGCCGCGAGCTGCTGCCTGAGAGGAGATGGAGCCCTCGGTACACCAGGCAGGCGCTCTCCTTTACAAGGGGACTGTTTAAAGCACTTGCTTAAACCTGCGAACTTATGCCCACTGGGTGCCTACAGAGAGAGCGAAATCTTCAGCGACGGTTTATAAGGGTTTCGGAGGCAGCCTGGAAGCCCGGCGCTCAGCCCTCAGGGACCCCTCGGAATCGCTCCAGCGGCTTCCCTCAAACGACTCGGTGAACACACTGAGTGGGGCAAACTCGGGTTTGTTTAACTTGTAAAAAGTAAACAAATTGCGGCTGCTGACCCTAAACCAGCGTGGCACACGTCCACCACCAGTCGCCTGGTGGGGGACCAAGATGCAGCTAGCGTGTCCATTCCAGCGGTCAAGCCCCAGCCCCTGCGGGCGGGCATGTGTCCCTCTGTCAGCCTGATGTGGCCCTCAGGGCAGCAAGGGAGCCACAGTTGTCCGCTGTGGCATGTTGCAGAAGACCTGCCTCTCAGCTCTCTGTTCTCTGTCACATTCATTGCCCTTGCTGTGGCCCTGCAGGTCACTTCCTGCCCAGGCTCATCTGGGCCCCACCCTTCCCTGATGCTCCACTGTGGCCACCAGCCCTCGTTCTCCAAAGCTCTAGGTCCCTCCTTGCCTTGGGTCTTCCTGAAAATCCTCTGATTTTGCCTGGAACAATGTGTTCCCACCGCCCACCCAAGCATAGACACGCACACACCCTCCTCCCCGCTCCTCTCCATGGGCCAAGGCCACTCATCTCAGGGGGTTGGGCCACAATGTCCCATCCTCTGGGTAGACTTCCCAAGCCTCCTGCTCGTGTGCCTCCTCTGAGCACCCCGGACTCCTGAGTGAGGCATGCTTGGCTTATTATCTGTCTTCTCCAGGCTCTTGCAGGCCACTGCAGGCAGGGACTAAGGCTATCTTTGCCCCCCGGGCCCAGCACACAGCCTGGCACATAATAGCCCCTCAATAACCATTGTGCACATGGTAGAACGAGCAAATGAAGGGTGGGCTCAGCATGGTTCTCAGGAAGAAGCCACTCAGGTGTGCGGGGCTCAAGGCTTAGAGGCATCTAGGGACTCAGCCAAGGTTTCAGCGCCAATGTAGCAGACTGTGAGCTTGTCACTGCAGCCCTAGGGCCCGGTGTGCCTGTCCAGGGCAACTGTGCAATGCTTAGTGCATGAATAAATGAATGAATGAATAACACGTAGCCTATAGAAGAACCAAGGGCTGTCAAGTGCAGCGAGCCTCTGCGTCCCTCCACCAACCCCGCTGAACACACTCCCCTTTCCTGGAAAGCTCTTCCTCCCCAGCCAAAAGCTGACTCACAGAAAACTGGTGAAGTTTGGCTTTAGCATCACGCACTAGCACAGGGCCCCTTTCCAAGGCCTTAGACTTAATTTCCAAAATTATTTGTAATTTTGTATTCTGTGTCTTGAAAGGGCGTCCCAAAATGGCACAAGCTTCAAGCCTGACAAAACCTGGATCCACCTCTGCCCCCACCTCTCTGGACCCCCGACTCACTCACCAATCTTCACGTCAAGCCCCCCAGCCTGTGGGACCTCCCCGCAGCGCCCTTCACGCAGGGGGAGCTGCCCTCAGCTCTGGGCGCGGTTCCCATCCGATGGCTGCGGGCGCAGCATCGGCTACACCACTTTGCTGCTGATTTTTTCTACGTCTGTTTCTCCCTATTAGACTGTAAGCTCTCTGAGGGCAAACCCCATGTCCATGCTGGTTCACCCCTGTATCCCTGGCACCTGGCACTGTGCCTGGTACAGTGTGCGCTCAGAAGTGCCTGTCAACTAAAGCAGCGGGTGAATGAATGCACCTCCTCCTGCTTTCTTGACAATGCCCACAGAATCGTGGAGTTGTTCTTCCATCTGTTCTTGCCGAAAACACCTTGCACACTCCAGATGCTGGGCCTTTGCTCAGACCAGCCCCTCTCCAGAAGTCCCCTGCCTCGCTTGCCCCCGACCCCCACTAGGATCCAACCCACGCTGCAGCCCCAGTCCAGCCCAGCCCCACACGCCCCCTGCGCTGCCTGGAATGCTCAGCTCTTCTCCTGCCTCAACTCCCAGACGCAGCACTCTGGCCTCTCATCACCTCTCCTTCCACTTCTAGTAAATCGTACCACCGGCCTTAATGCACAAAGTCTCCTTCTCCCCTGACCAGACCACCACCTCCCTGGAAACAAAATCTTAAACCTCTTGTGTTTCTACCGGTACCTTGCACGCTGTAGGTGTTCAATAAATATGTGCTCATTGACTGACGGGTTCATGAGCAGCCTTGAATGCATACCAAAAAAAAAAAAAAAAAAAAGACAACTTCTCTATTCTTAAAGATCTCCCGGGAGGCAGAGGGAAAATCTGAATGCAACTGTACGTGGTGAGAACATTATGGTGGCATCTTAATGTGGCAACATGGCCAAATTCGTTATTGTCTGGTAAAACTGACTAACGAAGCTGCCGGCAAGTTTTCTAATTCCTGTAGCAGAAATGCTGTGGCCAAGAGATCACCTCTCTCGACATCCTTCCGGGGGGCCCCATCTTGGTGCGTGGCTGTGGCATTTGAGCTTTGGCTCACGGGGCCGAGTCTGACGGTGCAACTCTGCTGAGATGCCATGATCTTGGCCGCAAATGGCCAGCCACCTGGCAGCGGTGTGGCCTCTCACTGATGCCACACACACCTCGAAATCAAACAGCTTCTGAGCCTCCACGTCCATTCTTCTGGACAAACACAAAAGATGTTGATCCACACAAAGAAATTCGTCTTGTACGCTTCTGAGTGCATTTGGTCTCCCAAATATGCATTGTTTGGCTCCTATAAAAGATCAAACATCCCTCTTTTGGGCCCATTATGTGTTTTCCACAATCCCTTTGCTGGGCCCTTCTCCCTCCTGTGTGCTACTCGTGTTGACCTTTCTGTTCATTGACCCTTGTCTGTCGCTTTCTTGACCCAACCCTGATGTGCCTTTGAATTATTGGGTGGAAAAATACAGCTGTTTTCCGTATAAAGCGCATTTATCTGCGTCCCTGAAACGCTGTGGTCAGTGCCACAATGAGCAGAAAGTCTGCAGTGTGGCCCACTGTAAGTTTAATTTCTGGTGTGCTAAATCAACTCTGTTTTAAATCTTAGGTTAGTCCACACTGAGGAAAACCAAACCAAACCAAACAAAACCCTTGGAAGTTGGTGCACCACGGAAACCGAGTTTGTACACCGGTCGGCGATTACTCAACACATCAGCCCCTGTGCTAAGCAGTTTATCTAATGAGTTACTGAGCCGCCCTGCGTGGATTGCTGGGAATGCTTTTTAGTTTTTCCAGCTACATCGTGGGTGAGGCTGGAGATAGACAAGCCACAGACAAAAGCTGCAAACTTATGTAAGCTGCATAGCCCAGGGAAAGGAAATGGACTCAAAGGGGGAAATTAAAATAGCCCCTTAAACTTGGAGGAGGAGGATTCAGCAGCAAACAATGGCTAGAAAAGCAATTAAAACAAAACCATCTCCTTTCTAGAATCTTTGCCTTAGGTTTTCAAAAGACCACAGACCGTGGGTGAGTAATAGTAAGTATCCCACAGGTTTAAGTCTTCTGGTTCGGGATTTTTTGGCCTTGGCACTACTGATATTTGGGGACAAATGATTCTTGTTTTGGGGTGGGGGACACCGTCCTGTGCATGGGGGGGTGTTGAGCGGCACCCCTGGCCTCTGCCCACCAGCAGTGCCCCCTCCCCACTTGCAATAAACACAAATGTCTCCAGAATGTTTCTGGAGAGCAAAACCACCTTCCTTGATTAAGAAACGCTGGTTTCTGCCAGGCACGGTGGCTCACGCCTGTAATCCCATCACTTTGGGAGGCCAAGGTAGGAGGATTGCCCAGGGCCAGGAGTTCCAGACCAGCCTGGGCAACATAGCTAGACCGTATCTCTACAGTAAAAATTAGGCAGGCACGGTGTCATGCACCTGCAGTCCCAGCTACTTGAGAGGCTGAGGCAGGAGGAACAATGGAGCCCAAGAGTTCGAGGCTGTACTGCAACTGCTACTGCACCCCAGGATCCTACCTAAGAAAAAAACAGCCTGTGATCTCCAGGTTTGGAGAAACCAGGACAGGAATCTCTAAAAGTTTAATTTTATAACTAGTCGTTTACTGAATTGATTATGAAGGGAGATATGATGAATAAGATTTTCAGTGGTTATTGGTTTAAGGTCTTACCTGCCCTAGACAGTATATGCCTTCAGGGAAGGGGCCCTCTTGCTTTTGATCACAAGCTCACTTGACCAAAGAATAAATAAAAAGGAAAAGAGCAAATAAAAAGATGGATGTTAAAAAAAAGAAAAGAAAAGAAAAAGAACCAGTGTTCTAATTCCAGAATGTCACAATCTCTTTCATAATACAGTACCTCATTCGAATGAGTCTGGACGACAACCTTGAGACGCCGGCAAGGAGGTCTTAGTTCCCACACTCTGCAGACAGGGAAACCCGGGCGCAGGCACGGAGCTCTCGCCCCAGAACCCTTAAGGGTAAGCACAGCGCGAGTGCCAGAAATCGGACGGCTTCACCTTTGACTAAGATACCCCCCCCAGGGGCTCCAGGGACAGGTCGCAGGAAAAATGAGACGGCACGGGTGACAGTGTTTTACAAAGAGAGCACAAAGGGGGAAAAAAGTAAGCACTGCGGTGGATTCGTCTCGTTCTCTGTAAGTTCAGACTTCACACACTTGCAGTCAGTTGGTGAGAACAAGGAGGCCGCACTGCAGAACAGAAGTTTCTAGAGTCAGGATAACGGGAAGCAACAAAGTGCTCGCTTATTCAGTGCCCTCCTGGGCCCTCTGGGGCCAGGCACTGCCTGTGTCGTCCCACTGAATCTTAAAACTCTACCAGGTCCGAGTGCTAACCATCACTGTCCCATTGTAAAGTGGGGGAAACTGAGGCTCAAAGGGTGGCACAGTAGGCAAGTTGCTGAGACAGAACTGGGTCCGGGACCTGCCTGGCCCAGTGCCTCACATCCAAACCACCACGCTGGCCTTTCCCGCCTGCCGGGCAGCTGCAGTTTTATGTCTACCTGAGCACCCAACTTATGTCTGTATCTCCTGTGGTCGTATGAAAGCAAACGCTGCAGCCTGGAATCGTTTCTTGTTGTTTTCTTTTTCTTTTCTTTTCTTTGTTTTGTTTATCTTTTTTTCCTAGCCTGGAATCAATTTTTTTTTTTTTTTTGAGACAGAGTCTCGCTTTGTTGCCCAGGCTAGAGTGAGTGCCGTGGCATCAGCCTAGCTCACAGCAACCTCAATCTCCTGGGCTCAAGCAATCCTGCTGCCTCAGCCTCCTGAGTAGCTGGGACTATAGGCATGCGCCACCATGCCCGGCTAATTTTTTCTACATGTATTAGTTGGCCAATTAATTTCTTTCTATTTATAGTAGAGATGGGGTCTCGCTCTTGCTCAGGCTGGTTTCGAACTCCTGACCCGCCTCGGCCTCCCAGAGTGCTGGGATTACAGGCATGAGCCACCGCGCCCGGCCCTGGAATCATTTTAACAGTCCTTCCCATTTACACTGTGGGTCCTCATTTCACTGATCCGGATTTTGGAAGAGGCAAGGGACAATTTCCTTGAAAACTGAATTGTTACCAATAACCCACAAATGCTCAGGGTTTTGTTTTTACAAATACAAAAATCACACGAGAGGTACTCAACAGGTATAATAAACGCTAAAACCAACCAAACACCAGATGATCCTGACTGTTGTGCCTTCCCTCGTTTGTGCCCAGCCAACCCTGACATGGAGCACGAGCCCAGCAGACGGGTCTAAGGCTTAACAGAGCCCAGTTCCCAGGGAACCGGCAGAGCGCACCACAGTGTCCTATTCAAATAGATTCGCACAGCCCCAAGGTCCTAAGCCTGGTTACAGTCTTTGCTGCGTGTGACACACAGATGAGCATTCCAAGCACAAGCACAGAACTAACACCCCAAAACTGGCAAGCTCGATGCACAGCTAAGGTGCTGGTGGTCTCGTATCAGCTTTTCATGTTAAATACATTTAATTGTATTTATGTTTTCATTACACTTTTTAAATACGCATATGTTTTCTTGAAAGTTTTTTTTTTTTAACCAGACCTCCAATGCTTCACAGAACAGTTTGAAAACCACAGAAACAGCAATAGAAAATAGGATTTTGAAATTTTGTCTGCAGGGCCAGTTGCAAATCGAGAAAACTGTGTCTTTCAAATAAGGAACAAGCAGTCAGAACTACACAGTGAGCAATGCTTGAGCCTGGCACACTCCGGAAGGTGCAGAAGGGACTCGGAGTTGACTCGTCTCCCCCAGTCCTAGAATTCTTCCTGGAGGAATGGTCTTCCCGCCACGCCACCCGCCAGCGCAGTATTCTGAGAACCACGTAATCTGCGGTGGCTGAGTGCAATAGGGGGAAGCCAAATTCTGACATCTGAGCTGCATTAATACTTCGCAGCCAGAGCACAGCTTCTTCAGGGGACAAAGAGGAAGGTGGGCTGCTCTGGAGCACAAGCAAGTGGCTGCCCCAGGGTGGCGAAAAGCCGGTGGGGGTGGCGGGAACAGCCACTGGGCTGGACAGGGGATTAGTTCACTGCTCCAGCCTCGCTCACTAAAGGATGTGACTGGGCGCCAGGAAGGGGGAAGCTTTGATTTAAAGAGAAGAGAAAAGGAAAAAAAGGACCGAGAGAGTGAGTTGCAAGGATAGATAAACCCTCGGCGCTCCCTAGAAAAAAACGAAACCTACCCACTGGGCAGCCAAGACTGGGCCATTAGGATGGGCAGCTCATTTTTTAATCCCTGCCTAATGTTTTATTTTCTCCTATTATATTGTAATTGAATGTAAAAGGATTTGAGCAATCAGGGGTATATTCCTTTCAACAATAAAGCTGCATGTACCATTTTTGCACGGTACTCCAATGTAATCAAAATGCTGACCCACGTGGGGATATTTGTACAACTGTGTTTCTGTCTGCCTGCCTGCCTTGTGTTTGTCTCTGTCTGCGCACTGATGTTCACGGCTTCAGTATTTATTAGCGATGTTAAGCTATTAGTGGGCATAGTGTGGTTGCCTAATTTTGTAGAGCATCCAGTTTGAACACGCTGGCTCTAAATAAATGCTTCCTCGTGATGATAATGATAATGATCCCAGCAGTGGCGCTGAGTCTCATAAACCGGGACTCAAGTTGGGGTGGAAACCTACAAACACTTAGGATCTGAGGAAGGTGGAATCATGCAGCCCCAAAAGGCTGGTTTTTTCTCCCATTCTCCTCACCCCTGATCTGAATCTGCTTTGTCATCCTTCAAGGTCCAGTTCCAGGTCCCCCTAAGTCCTGTCCAGGGCTCCCTCCCTGCAAATCTGAACCCTTTCTGGGCAAAGCAGCTCACTTAAGGACTTATGGGGTGACCCATGACAATGCCTGCCTTATTATTTGTGAGTGTGTGTGTATGTGTGTATGTAACAATAAGAGCTAATTCCCTGAGAGCTTTCTTTAGGGCAGTTGCTGTGCTTAGCTATATATATATATATATATATATATATATCTCCCATCTCTGCAGCTAAATATTAAATAGTTAACTCCTTGTGAAATTCAGAAAGCGCTGAGTTCTAAACTTGTTTCTATGCCCCCGAGAAAGCTTAGGCATTTAGTAAACATTCAATAAATATGTCTTGGCTACTAACAAGTCCTGAGAAATCAATAGAGCTCACTTTGGATGGAACATTGAGTGAAATGGTATTGGAATCAGGTTCATTTGTGAACCCCTTTTGACTGCCTGGTACAGAGAATATAACCAGTCTGGGCTATCATTTGGTTAATTAATTGTGTGTTGTGGCCAAAAGAGCATGGGGCTGGAAGTCAGGAGACCTGAGTCCCATCCCTCTTCTGCCACCAGCTCAGCTGGTCTCTGCCACTCGTTGGGCCTTAATTCCCTCAAAAGAGGAGTTGGACTAGCTGTCTGTAAGCTTCCTTCCAGTCCCAAATGCTGTGATTCTATGACTCTATTTTACAAATGCATGCACTTCTTATTTGTGACATAAAGCCCCACAGAAAAACAAAGCCAAAATAAATTATGAAAACATCGGGTGCCATGATCATTTGCACCCTTTCCAAGGGTGCTCAGTTCCATAAATTGCAGCCCTGAACACAGGCTGCCTCTCCAGGGCGACAGAAGACTCGAGGTTGTCAGAGGAGCAAGCCAAGCAGTCTCTCCCTATAATTGTATTGACAGGTTATCAGCTGAGTTCCGATGGCAGGAAGCTGCACCCCTGACAGGTTTTGTGAAGAAGCCTTGAAGGCTATTGTAGCAGGATTCTGTGTTGAGTCACAGAATTCTGGGGAAGAAGCCTTGGTTCTTCTCTATTTAATTTTATTCTTTCCAGAGAGTCACATTTGAAGGAAAACTGGCTACCTACACATCACTTTGTACAAGAGTAGAAGCTCTTTCCATTGGAAAATATTTACATGTTTTTGTGGCCTCGTGAAACACCAACTTGATTCAATCATCCCCATTAAATAAGCAGTTGGTTTGGTTTTAAATGAGGCAAATAGTTGTTGCGCATCTGTAGATAAAATACCTGCTTGGATGTCTGTGTTTTTCCCTTTTCACTTGGTTACTGTGGCATCTTGCAGACATGTTCCTGAATTACTGATGTGTCTACGTCCTGCTAAATTCCATAGGTGTGAAATACCAGTGTCGGGTTTGTTCAGTCAGTGTCTCTGCATTTTAAATGAAAAAATGCTGATGCTATTCACTCGAGAAAACAATCTGAGAAACAACCCCCCAACAGGGTGGAATAAATAACTATTTCTAAGGCGCTATATTCTTCCAGTATAGATACACACCTCAGGTTCAGGCTTAGACAAAACCAAAATATGCTTCAGTTCCAATCACCCTCCTAAAGACACCCCAGGCAGAGGGCACTCCCAAGCTCCACCACACGCAATGAGGAGGCACACACCAACCCAGGGTCTGAAGATCTGATATGCCACAAGGAAGAAAACCACAAACCAAGCTCAATAGAAATTTCTGTAACATTAAAAAAATTTGTAAGGCTCCCCAATCTTAAATACTTTCAATTTTCTCCTTTTCTTTAAAACCAAAAACCCCTATGATTTTTCATAATTTAAATTTTAAAAAATATATAGAAAGCTGTTTGGAGTGGTGAAAATGATGCTGGGCTGGGAGTCCGTGGATGTAGCTGCTAACCCAGGCTTGGCCAGGACCTGAAGCAAAAACGGCCTCAGTGTACTCATTTGCACAGAGGGCTCTGGAAAAAGGAACAGTCACGGTTCCTTTCCATGCTCAATTTCTCTGCCAACTTTTATTTAGGTCAGGCTTTGACCTATAAAATTATAAGATTTCCTAGTCTTATAGGAGGTGGTAAATATTGAAATGTGGACATAATCTTAACTGCTATGGAAAGTACTCTAAGGCCCTTGGAGAACCAAGAAGGCAAGTCAGAGGGAAAGCCTGCCCCCTGGCTGCCCCTGACAGAGGCGAACCTGGGCTCCATCTCCGCACAGTGCCTGAGGCAGGTCCTGATGCTCCCCGGGTCACCTGGGCCCAGGGCAGGCCTGCTCTGCATCTCACTGGAGGAGGACAGAACCCCAGTCGTGTGTCAGGCATCTCCTGTGTATTTTCCAACTCTGAACTTGGGTTCAGGAATCGGGGATTGAATTCATACTGGAAGCTGTACAGCTGGTGCCACCCAGAGGCAACATGTTGTCCTTCTTGATATGCGGCAGGGAGCAAAAGAAAAAAGAAAAGTGGGGGGAATACACATATATATGTGCATGCATTTCATTTGACACATGTATGTATATATATTGTACATATACACATATATACATGAGAGATGTAAAATTGATGTGTATGTATAATATACGCACTATATGCACATACATGTACATGTGCATATATCCATATATATTCTATATATACACGTCGTTTAGGGTGGGCATCACATGCTAACTCACTACAGCGGATAACTCCACAGTGCCCTCACTTTATATTTAAGTAGGGAGAAGCTGGCCCGCTAGTAACTACTTGAGCAAAAGCAATGACCTAACGTTAATGCAGCTAGTCGGAGGGGGTGGACCTAATTCTCTTCTCAATCCCAGAATAGCGAACCCCAACTGTCTGTCCCATCTGTCCGCTGAGAGTGGCTCTTCTCACCTAGAAGTCAAAGACCTCGTTCCACTTTGTGGGGCCCAAGGAAGAGGCATATTAGGTGGACGGTGCCGAAGGTGACCAGCCAACTTTGCCTAGGTGCAGCCCGCTGCCTGGCAGTACCTCCCTCCTCTGCAGGAACACAGTTTGGGGAAGGCAAGAGCAGAGAGCCAATGTTTGCCCAGGAGCCAATGAACCGAGCCGATTCTAGCACACTGTTAACGAAAGTCCAGGTGCTCTTTACCAGAAAACAAAAGCAAACCACCATCCCCCGCTCTGGGCTCCCACCTGCGGCTGGCGGTCACAGAAATAACTGTGGCGGGAACCCTGGCTGCCACCTGCGCCGCCCACCTCCCGCACCTGGGCACCGAGCGCATTCTTAGAAGCGCACTGCCCTCCAGCGGCGCCAGGTGAACTTGCTGCAGGGCTCGCTCCCCGGCCGCCCGGCCCCGGGCGAGGCGTCGCGGTGCCAGCCAGCCTTGGGTTTCCACGGCGCGGGGACGGGACTCAGGTGAGGGAGCGCGTGCGCGGTAAGAGGGCAGGTGACCTGGCCGGAAACGCGGCTCCCTCGCTCATGCCCGCGGGGCCTCCCGGGCCGGAGACTCGCACCTGTCTTCTCGAGGGGCTGCGATTCGAGTACGTAGCGTAAACAGAGTACGGTCGGGCGGAAAGAAGCTCCCAGGAGAGACGCCGAGCACCTGCTGCGTACCAGTGGCCCCGGCGCGCGGGGGAAAGGGAAGAGGCGGCCTTCGCCCCGCGAGGGCTGGCGGTAAGGACACGGGCTGGGTGCGTGCGACGCGTCCCCCTGCGGGTTCCAGTGCGGGAACCCGCGCCCGCCAACGCTGAGGCGTCCTGCGTGTCAGGCGCTGTGCCCGGGCCCCGCAGGAATAAGCCCGTTCGATCCTCCCAACCCGTCCCTTCGACAGGTGCCATTATCACGACCACTTCGAGGATGAGGAAACTGAGGCGACGCGACCTGCCCCTGACCGCACCGGAGCCGGAGCTTCCTACGCGGCGCCCGGGCCGGGCCGGGCGGGGAGGCCGGGCGGGGAGGCCGGGCGTGGGGAGCCCCCGGCGGGCGGGCGGGCCGGGGGGCGCGCGGGCCGCTCACCTTCACGATGAGCGGGTTCTGAAACATGGAGTCCCGCACGACGCCCAGCCTCTCGTTCTCCATGCCGGGCCGGATGTCGGCCAGGGTCAGGGGCCGCCGCGGGGGCGGGCAGATCTGGCTGACCGTGCGGCGCACCGCCGGCTTCTTCTTCCATCGCAGGAGGTCCTGGCCGGAGCTCCTGGCCTCCGGCATCCTGGCGGTGGCGGGGGAGCCCGCGGGCGGGCCTGCCGCCTCCTCACGTCGGGCCGGCGCGGAGTTCCGGGGCCGCGCCGCTCGCCCGGGCCGCACCGCCGCGAACAGGGGCGGGCGCCGGGGCCGGGCCCCCGGAGCAGGGCGCGCCCACCTCGCGGCGCTCCCGCGCGGCGCGGAGCCCCTCGGCTGTTGTGCGTTAGCCCGCCGGGGTCCTCCCAGCGTCTTCCGGGCGCCGCGCCGCGGACTGGGAGAGCGAAAGAAATCAGGGCCACCCCTCGAGAAAGAATGGAACGGCCCGTCTCCTTGGCGACGGGACGCCGACGGCGCCAGGCCGCGCTCGTCCTTTTCTTTCAGGGAAACTCTTGGTGGCCACCAATGGGGACCTGTGCAGAGTTTTGATGGATGGGCGTAGGGAGTCGCCACTGGGTTGTGTTCCAAGTGACGCGGCTCAAAGAGGGCCGTTGATACTTGGCTTCCGAGTCAAAGATGCCCTCCTTCCCCCCGCCCCGCTCTGCTCCCGGCGCTTAGCATGCATTTCTGACTTAGCGGTGAGTTCTCCATGATGACACAGAAATCCGCATTCCAAGCCTGACATTGCCGCTCATCCACTGGGTGGTCTCGAGCTAGACGCCCTCCTGGGTCCCGGGGTTATTTTTCTGTGACATGGGTGAGGAGGGAAGTCTAGAGTTGGATTAGATCAATGGTACCCAACTTTGTGCAACGGAACGGAGGGAAATTGAAAAAGCACGCATTCGCAGGACCCACGCCTACACTCTCCGAATCAGAATATCTGGAAACGGCACCTGGGACTCTGCGTTTCTTTCAGTCTGCTTGCCACCCTCTCCGCCACCAAACTTTTTATTTTGAAATAGTTCAAACCCACAGAAAAGTCGAAAGAAGGGTATGGTGAAACCCATTCACCTAGATTCACCAGCCCTTAGCACTTGCTGTATCTGCTTTCTCTCTGTGAGTTTCTGAGCATGTACACACACACTACAGAATCATTTGAAAATATCTGTAAACATGTATCTGAAGAATGGAAAAACCAGCACCACATGTGCTCACCAGCAAATTGGTATTAATGGAGCAACACCTAAGTGGACGTATAGGAGTGACATTTATTGGGTGTCCGGAGGGTGAGAGGGGGAAGGAGGGGATGGGTATATACAACTACAACAAGTAAGATGTGCAACGTTTGGGGGATGGACATGCTTGGAGCTCTTACTCGAGGGGAGAGGGGGGCATGGGCAATATAAGTAACCTTAACACTTGTACCCCCATAATACACTAAAATTAAAAATAAAAATAAATATCTGTAAACATACCATATTTAACCCTAGTACTTACCATGTATCAAGGACATTCTCACGCATAACTCATTGTCATGCATAACTACAATGTCATTATCATGCCGGATGATTTTAATGTGATACAACCATAGTGTATAATATTCACTCCATATGCAAAGTTGAAAATTTGCATTTAAAAAAAATCTTCCCAGTGACCGGTGCAGTGTTTTTGGAATGATGATCTCTAATCTCTCATCTAGTTCCAGCCTTCTATGGGTTCATCCATGCATCGCTATCATTTTCATTAAACATGAAAATATCCTCTTGCTCAAGGCTCTAGGTAAGGGAGTTCACTATAGAACGAGTTATACTGATGACAAACCCGTACCTCAAGGCCTTACATATCGACAGTGGACAATACCAACACCACCTTTACAGAGCAAACCAGAGTTCAAACTGCTCATCCGAAGCCTGGAACAGCCCTTGTATGGCAAAGCATGTGCATATGTCCATTCACCATTTCCCTTTCAGACTTTCACAGAAGTATAGGTTGAGCACTTTTAAAACAAAGCCAGTTGAGGGCTGGGTGTGGTGGCTCATGCTTGTAGTTCCAGCTACTTGGGAGGCTGAGGCAGGAGGATCACTTGAGCCCAGGAGTTTCAGGCTGCAGTGAGCTATGACCATGCCACTGCACTCCAGCCGGGGTGACAAAGCAAGATCCTGTCTCTGGAAATAAATAAATAAAAGCCACTTAGCAGCTTACACAGAGGATGTCAGAGTTGTGCAGTGAGAGGCAGGATATCAGAGTAGTGGAAAGACCACAGGTTTGAATTCTGGCTGGACCATTTAAGGCACCTTGGACAAGTTACCACAGACCCCAGTTTTTAATCCACAGGTGGGGCTAATAATATCTCATAAAGATACCCCTAAAATATAAGGTGGGTTATTACAGGATTAAATGAGAAAACTTGTTGCCTGCATGATTATGTTCATTATCCAAAAAGTCTAAAAGTTTGGGTAGTAGATATAATGGCCTCAACCTGCTGGTCTTGTTAAAACTTCACTTTTAATCATAAGCTAAATCTCTTCAGGACTGTTGAAATGGGAGGATTGGGATAGATCTCCGAGGCTCCTTCTAGATCTAACCTTTCAAGGCTTCATCCAAGCTTCATGTCCATCAGACTCTGCACCAGCTAGCCCCTGCCTGCCTCTGACGTCATCTCCCACCACTCTCCCTTCAAGCACTGTGCTCCAGCTCCAGCATTCTCTCAGTCCCCCTGGCAACCAAGCTCAGGGCTCCTGCACTTGCTTGCAGCCTGGAACACTCTTGCGCCTACATTTTTGCTTGCCCATTTTCATTTAGCCCTCAGCTCAAAGGTCACTCCTCAAAGAGCCTTCCCTTCCATCTGAAGTAGCACCCACTGTCCCCAGTCACTCTCCATCGCATTACCCTATTTTCCTTATAGGATAGTCGGAAATTATCTTGGATTATTTGTTTATCCGTCTTCCCAGGATGTTCACTCCTGGACCACAGACGGAACTCAGAAAAAAACGTGAATAAATGGGACGCATGCATGAGTCAGCACGTCACACGCTCTGCCCCACTCCACCCCGAAAGACCACAGGAACAAAATGGGCAGGCGATTAATTATGCCTGCGATAGGGTCCGGGAGGCAGCTGTGTTGCTATGGCAGCGTGACGCCGAGGGGGCCGGAAGCGACGCGTGACTACTTCCGCTTCCATAACGGCAGCACTTCCGGGTTGGAAGACAGGCGGCGACGGTTTCGGAAGGTGGGTTGGAAGCGCGTTTGTTGGCTGTTCCTGTTTGTTTGTTTGTTTTTTTAATCCGCATATAAAAATCGAGCGGTGGGTGAGGGCTGTCTTTATCTTCCGGGAGCTCTGCCTTGGGCCTGAGGTCGGCGCCTCTGCCTTCGCTGCCGCCCCCGGCCTCCTGTCAGGGGCCATAGCCTGGGGTCTTGGGGAATAAGAGGATCTGGCTAGTTCCCTCCCTGTCAGCTCCGGGGCACCCACCCGAGAGCAGAGCGGGGTCTCTGTCGCGCCCCGAGGGCGGGGACAGGATCGGGGCCGGGCTGGGGCGCGTGCCCCGCGGGCGGGAAGTGCGTGCTCCCAGTCAGAGTGGCTGCACGCACGCCCACTCGCTGGGGGACCGTTCAGGGGCGAGGCGGGTAAGATCCAAACTGAGAGGACTGTGATAATCACAACAGCGAAAAGTGCAAGAGGGAAGCAGCCGGGTTGTCGGGAAACACTGTTTAACAGGAAGGTGGGACCCCGTTAAGACATGGGAGAGGCCCTCTTGAGAAAGTGACTTTCACGCTTAGCTCAGTTAAAGGGCAGAAAGGTAATGCGGGGGAAGAGTGTTCCTGGTCCAAGGAGCTGCTTTTGCAAAGTCCCTGGGATGAAAAGGAATATAGTGGATTCTAGGAAATGAAAGAAGACAGGGTGTCTGAAACCCAGAGAGAAATGAGAGGTCGGCACGGACCAGACTAGACCGTGAAGAAATGAACAACCTGTTATGTCTGTAAGGATTTTGACTTTATCTTAAGAATAAGGGGGAAACCATAAATAGGTTTTAGCACGGAGTGACTACATATTTAGAAGGTTGTGGGAGACCAGAGGGAGGAGCTTAAGAGGTGATTTCCAGAAAAGAAAGGAACTGATGGATTGTAAAAGATTGTTCATAGGAATTGTCTGCTCTGTTTGTTGTTATTGGCAAGTCCCGAAAGGTGGGCATGACAAGTGCCTATTGAGTTTAGTGGCTTGAAGGTCATAGACACTCTTACTGGAGCAGTCTCAGTGGAACAGTAGGGTGGAAACTACAAGGATGTGGGTTAAGAAGTGGATGGAAGGGGAAGAAATGAAAAATGCTATTTCTCTACCAAGAAATGTTGCTGTGAAGGGAGGAAAGAGGATAGCTGGATGGAACTTTAGGGTTAGAGGGTGGTTGCGTTTTTTTTTTTTTTTTTTTTTTAATTAGAAGAGATTAAAGAGTGGGCATGGTGGCTCACACCTGTGATCAAAGCACTTTGGGAAGCCAAGAGATTGCTTGAGGCCAAGAGTTCCAGGCCAGCCTGGACAACATAGAAAGACCCCAAGACCTTGTCTCTACCAAAAAAAGAAAAAAAAGAAAAAAAATTAGCCAGGCATCGTGGCTCATGCCTATAGTCCTAGCTTACTCAGGAGGAGGCTGGAGGATTGCTTGAGCCCAGGAGTTTGGGGCTACAGTGAGCTATGAGCATGCCACTGCACTCTAGCCTGGATGACAGAACAAGACCCTGTTTTTTAAAGAAGAAAAGATTAAAGGCTGTTGGAGTGTTGCTAGAAGGGAGCCAGTACAAAGGGAGAGGCTGGAAGAGAGGTGGGGTACCTAGTGGATCACAGTCTTTCTGAGAAGGCAGTGGCTGGGATCCAGCACACACATTGAAGGAAATGGCTTTTGACAGGAGCAGGGACACTTCCTTCGTTGTAGCAAGAGAGGGAGAGAGAGGATGTGGCCGATGCGGGCAGGTCTTAGCTTTGAGGGTTAACATCTCTTGTCTAATGTGTGGGAGAGTATGAAGTTGTAGGTAACACAATTCTTATAGCTGCTATTTACTACCCAGGGTAAATTAAGTGCCTTCTGTAGAAAATGTGCTTAGCATTGAGGCTTGAAAGACCACTGATACAGAGAGATCTCCAGGATCTACTGTTAAATTGCAATTACAGACCAGAGTATATAGATGCAGCCTTCTGTGTAAGAAAGGAGAGGAAATATGAATAGATTATTTTGCTTTTTTATCATATTAATGTATTACTTAGTCAAAGATAAATCTAAAAAATTTAGAAACCCAGAAGCAATACAGAGCAAGGAGAGGAACAAGACTTGTTTGAAAAATTATATTTCTAACCATCTGTTTTGTAAAGTGTGTCCCTGTTACTGTATTTTAATCCCAAATGCATGTGCCATATATGTAAATATTAGCATTACAGCCTTATGAAAATTTATTCCAGTGTATCGCAGAATTTTCACTCTTCATTGGACACGAACAAGGCATAGCCAACCAAAGAGGCAGTCTTCTGGTTTGAGGTCAGTGGCCACCTGATGCCCCCATTGTGAAGCCCACTTGTGGAGCCTACACTTTAATGGTGTCCTGGGTCATGGCTTCTAGATGGTGGAAACACAGAGGGGAACAGGACAGATGAACCACTTTCCTTCTTCCTTGTTTTTTTTTTTAAGTGGAGGAGCTAGACATGAAAATGACTAAATAATTATTTATTTTTTTAATATGAAAGCATATCATTTGGGGAATGGGCCAAGCCCAAGGGATCACGGGAAGTTTTCTTGAAGGAGCGATCTTCAACCCAAGTTCTGCAGGATGGCAGGAGGCAGGAAGCAGGGAGGGTGGGAAGGCAGTAGAGAACATTCCAGGGAGAGCCAAGCGAGGGATGGTGGCATGTTTGAGGAACCAAAACAAGGCGTGTGTGGCTGAAGCCCAGAGTTGGAAAGGTGAGGTCACAGGCGAGACTGTGAGGGGGCAGAGGCCTCATGGCGAGGGACACTGGCGTTCTTTGTTAATACTCTTTTCTGTATCATAAAGGCAGTGGGACCAGACAGAGAGAATCACAGTGAGCCTTCTGTATATTTAGAATAATATAATAGAAAAATCTATAATCCTGGCCACAGGCTAGTATTCGTAATGGAATTTCATTTTACTGTGATGTTTCTCCCCCCCAAGGCTATATTTAAAATGCAAAAATAAACCATTGTTGTCACATTTCCCTACAGGAATAAAATGGAAGGAGAATCCAGCAGATTTGAAATCCAAACTCCAATTTTTGACAAGAAAAAGAAAAAGCGTTCTGTACATAAGGAAAGACATCAGAAACGTTCCCATGAAAGTTTCAGAGACTTCTCCCTGGTAAGTGAACAGACTCATGTAACTAAGCATAAAAAGAAGAGAAAGGATTTCCAACAGCTCACTTCTTCTCCTTTGAAAAAATCAGAAATCCGCGATGATACTGAAAAGGCCACTTGTACACACAGAAAGAAGAAAAGGAGAAGACACAGTGCTTTAGGAGTAGACGAGGAAACAGGCGCTGCATATGTCTTTGTGGATGAAGAAAATACTGAGAACACGCGAAAGAATTCTAAAAAGGGTGCCTGTGCCCTTCGTGTTGACACGAGCATAGAACAAGAGATAACGAAAGAGCCTGCAGCAGACAAACTGCACATAGTTGCTAAGTCACATGAAAATGAATCAGAAGAACCGCACTATAAAGTTCGGAAGAAGAAGAAGAAAAACCGTTGGAGGACAGGTGCATCCTGCGACGCCCCATGGGAGAGCCAGCACCTAAGCGTGCCCTCGCCCCAGGCAGACCCACACCAGCAGGAGCCCTGGCCTTCTGTGGGCCTGGAAGGCAGCCTTACAGAACCACTGGTATCTGCTAAGAAAAACAAGTCTAACAAGAAAAAGAGGAGAAAGTCCAGTAAGCAGGAGCTGGAGGCCCTGGCCAGGCCTGAGTGCACTGAAGGGCTGCAGGCGGCCGGAGAGGTGGGCACGTCCCTGGCGGGGCTCGGGGCACCCGGGGATGCCAGGAAGAAGGCGAGGAAGAGGAAGCACGCTTCTGTTGGAAGCGGTGTGGCCTCTGCTGATGGGGTTTCTGCGCTCAGCCAGAACTCTGAGAACCCACAGAGTGATGGGCTGGAAAGCCACGGCCCCTTGCTCAAAGGAGGAGAGAAACCCGGGCAGCGGCGGGAGCAGAGGAGCCGGGCCTGTTCCGGAGACGAGCGTGGGGAGGAGGCGTCCAGGTAACGTGGGACGTGTGTTTTCTGCATCGATGCCGCTCGCATACTCTTTATTTAGCGCGTACGTAGTAAATGGCAACAATCACAAAGAGGTAGACTGCGATGTGTACAGAATGAGGCACATGCTTAGTTGTGTAGGCTTGGCAAGTGACCTAATTTCTTCATATATAAAATAAGGCAATTCGATTAGATTCTCACTAAGACTGTTCTATCCCTGAAATTCTCTGAGTTTAAAAGCCATTTTAAGACCCCCAAATTACCTTTGTTTGTCCCTATGCATATAGATAGGAGGAAGGTGACACTTAGAATTCAAGAGACAGGGTCTTGCTCTGTTGCCCAGGCTAGAGTGTAGTGGCAAGATCATAACTTACTGCAACCTCAAACTCCTGGGCTCAAATGATCCTCCTGAATAGCTAGGACTACAGGTGCATGCCATGACAATTGGCTAGTTTGTTTGTTTGTTTGTTTACTTATTTGTAGAGACAGGGTCACATGATGTTGCCCAGGCTGGTCTCAGACTCCTGGGTTCAGGTGATCTTCCTGGCTCGGCCTCCCAAAGTGCTGGGATTACAGGCATGCCTGCCTGGATTTTTATTTTATTTTATTTTTTAATTTTTATTTTTATGTTTTTTTTTTTAAGGCTGGTCAAGTGAAGCAGTGGGAGTGGAGAAGGGAACAAAGGAATCTGTAACTAGTTGTGATCAATTAGTTGTAAACACCAGTGCACTCAGACCAACTTGGATTTTTTCTTAATCACTTTACCTTCTAGGCCGCCTCTGAAGTATACTCAAATAAATCAAGTTACGTTTAATAAAGGGTTTGAAAATCAAGGACTGAATCAACTCCAGGATCCCATCAAGCTCTAACACTCCAGTAGTCTAAATGAGTCTTTGTTTTAAAAAAGTTTAAAAATTATTAGATCAAACAATATGTTAATGTCAGTCAACCCAATTTCCCCTCTTAGGTTAGAATCTACAAATGAAGAAGAAAGCAATTTAGAATCAGCTAAAGATTCTGAAACAAGATATTTACATGAAGATTTGAGAGATTCAGGTGATTCAGATGTGGATTTGGATTCTGCCATGAAGCAGCTCCGAGAATTCATTCCTAACATCCAGGAAAGGGCTGCCACTACAATTAAACGAATGTATCGGGATGACTTGGAGCGATTTAAAGAATTTAAAGCACAAGGTGAGCTTGTGGAATCTTAATATTTGTTGAACTTTCCTGTATACAGAGCTGGCCCCTGACTTTCTTTTGTGAATGATTCGGATTTATACATTCACAAGAAGCATCCTTCATCTACTTTCTACTTTCTCTCCTATTAGAATTGCTGTCCAAGTTATAAAATCAGCAAAATGAAGTGCACTGTTGTTCCCCTTCTTGCCCACTGCTGGTAGAGGCGGCGAGGAGGAATGGGGCCCAAGGGACCAGATAAGCCCCAGACTAGAAAATCAATCCTAGAAGAATAGAAGGAATAGGAGGTTAATTGGTTGAGACACCAAGAAGGATATAGAAGTTAAGTAAAATTAAAATGCTATCAAATTAAAATCATCATCTTTAATGAGGTGTAGTTTCCTTCCCCACCACATTAATTTGCGAGTGAGCTGGTTGTAGTGGCCTTGGTTTCAGTGTTACAAGAACCTCCCAGAAAGCTCATTGGACTTAAGAATAAACTATACCTTTAAGGCTGTGTGCTACCAATGAGCGGTATGTACTACCTGCTGCATGAGGCACGATACTGCTGGCCATTTAAAAAAGTGAAAAGAGATGTCCTAGCTCTGGGGAATTAATCAGGTTGAAGAGATTAGTTCAGAAAACAGACAAATTGAGCAAAAAAACCAAGAAGCACCACACCCACAATTATAGAGCAGTATATAATGATCCTGTTTTTTGGTGTATTGTGTTGACATTTTTATGAGTATGTGTTTTGTAAAAGATAGTTTTAAAATAAGCCTAGAGCAGAAAAAACTACCACATGACACAGTCACAACACAATGACACATGATGAAGAGGAAGAGAATGTAACCCACACTGACGTTTGTTACCCTCCCCACAACACACAGGCACAGGAAATGTACTTAAGCCTCCCTGTTCCTGCCACCTTGGTCAATGTCCTGCCTCGGGGGAAGCATGTGGCAGAGGGGAGTAAGGTGGGGCTTCTTCTAAACTGTCGTTTCAATGCTGCTTGAATTTTTAATGAATAAATGTTACTTATTGGGCCAGGCGTGGTGGCTCATGCCTGTAATCCTAGCACTCTGGGAGGCCGAGACTGGTGGATTGCTCAAGGTCAGGAGTTCAAAAACCAGCCTGAGCAAGAGCAAGACCCCGTCTCTACTAAAAATAGAAAGAAATTAATTGGCCAACTAAAAATATATAGAAAAAATTAGCCGGGCATGGTGGCACATGCCTGTAGTCCCAGCTACTTGGGAGGCTGAGGCAGGAGGATTGCCTGAACCCAGGAGTTTGAGGTTGCCGTCAGCTAGGCTGACACCACAGTACTGTATCCTGGGCAACAGAGTAGAGACTCTGTCTCAAAAAATAAATAAATAAATAAATAAATATTACTTATTAATATAAAAAGATTATTTTAAAATGAGACTGATGAAGCAGGAAGGGTCACTTTGGAATAGGGTGCCCAGGGCAGACATTGGGAGAAGAAGTGTAGCTCGGGCTGAACCCTTTCCCTGAAGGAAAGGTTGAGTGTGTCAGTGGAGACCGAGAGCGACGGCAGGTGCAGGGACAGGGGCTGCTGCCCGGCAGGGAGGTGGCCAGTCCTGTGCCCTCAGGCTGCAGTCACTGGTGGAAAACCCAGCACTGTGTTTGCTTTTATTTGTTGTTGACGTTACATACTTTTTCTCCCCGCCCCCAATCCTAGGTGTCACTATTAAATTTGGCAAGTTTTCTGCCAAGGAAAATCAGCAGTTAGAGAAAAACGTGCAAGAATTCCTGTCCCTGACGGGAATCGAGACCGCAGACAAGCTACTGCACACGGACAGATACCCAGAGGAAAAATCCACCATCACTGACTTAAAAAGGAAATACTCGTTTAGATTGCACATTGGTAAGTTTAGAAAGACTCACCCTTTGACCGTCCAAAGCCTTCCAGCCTCAAACACGGTAACCCATGGCCAGTGTCCCGCACAGTGCCTGGCCGGTGCTAACTGCTGCGGTGCGGATAGCCTCGGATTGCCAGTCTGCTTTTGGGGATTTGGAATGTGGCCATGTCTCCCAAGTACGGTGCTTTCATGGGCTTCATGAAAAATTAAACGATCAACTTCTGTCTTTCCTGCTTGGCAATAATTATGGTTCTGGTCTCTCTTCCTTCCTTTATTTTTTGTGTGTGCTACACAGAGCACGTCCTACGCACCATGGTCTCCTACGTTTTTCCGGTGTGGCCGTGTGTGTGGTTTGTAGCTGGAACCCTCCTGCTTGGAAGTCAGAGGGTGTGAAGTCACATGGGATCAGAGAGAAAGGAAACCTCTTGAATTTAAAGAGGATCATTCCTGAGGAGTTCGGTGGAATGTACAGAGGAAAACAGGGTCGTGAGCCCTGTGGAGGGCTTATTTCATCCTTAGAGTGGGAAAGTGAGAAAAGCTGTTTGGAGGGATTTTGTTCACCGCGTCAAGAGCCCTTAGCATGTGTTCTCCACCTTAGCACTCCCTTCCTCTCAATTCAAATTAGGTTGAAATCACCTTGCCTTATAAGGGTCTTTCCCATGAATTGAGTAGACCAGAAGCTGGAGGCTCAGGTACTAAGCACGAGTTTCTGACGGTTCCAGGGGAACTGGTGATGGTGGACCTCTGCTCTCCAAGACAGCTTTCTATAGGACACATGAAATCCCAACCGTAACCTGGGGTTTAGGATAGTTAGTGTTGTTTAAAAGGCCTGTTCTGGGCTCTTTTATGATTGTGACTTCATTTTGTGCCAGGTTCTGCGAGCCCCTCTGATTACTGTTCTTCTGACTTTAGGTAAAGGCATTGCCCGACCCTGGAAGCTAGTATACTATCGAGCAAAGAAGATGTTTGATGTCAATAATTACAAAGGCAGGTAAGAAAAAAGCCTTAGCAGCTTGGGACAGAACATTTCTCTTGTCTTTGCCAACACTATAAATCAAAATATCCACAGAAATGGATTGGAAGTAAAAAATGAAGATTTTTGTGTGTGAAGTCAGATAGTGTATTTGTTGTCAGATGTCTGTCTTCAAGGCCCATTTCAATTTCTATGTCTTTCCTAAACCTTTATGCGATCTTCTCTTCCCTAAATCCTCAGCTTTTTCTTTCTACTTCTGTTTTAGCACTCCTCACACTCTGCCTCGCTTGCTATTACTCCTGTTTTCTCTGCTCCCTACTATGTTGTAAGCTCCTGATGAATCCAAGCATTTCTCCCTGACACGATGTTCCCTTCAGCACTTAGCACAATTCTTTGGGTTTTCAGTAAATGTTTGCAGGGAGAGGTAAACACTAGTGTTTCCTCGTGGAAGTGCAGTTCAGCAGCGTCAATCCACAGTGCTTAATGTGGTGGTTGGCACTCTCCTCCCTTTTTTCCAAATAAAATATCCAATTATAATTTGTTTCCAACATTGCAAGTTAAAAAAAAAACCTAGGCTGGGCGCAGTGGCTCGCGCCTGTAATCCTAGCACTCTGGGAGGTGGAGCCGGGTGGATTGCTTGAGGTCAGGAGTTCAAAACCAGCCTGAGCAAGAGCGAGACCCCGTCTCTACTATAAATAGAAAGAAATTAATTGGCCAACTAATACATATAGAAAAAATTAGCCAGGCATGGTGGCGCATGCCTGTAGTCCCAGCTACTCGGGAGGCTGAGGCAGCAGGATCGCTTGAGCCCAGGAGTTTGAGGTTGCTGTGAGCTAGGCTGCCGCCATGGCACTCACTCTAGCCTGGGCAACAGAGCGAGACTCAGTCTCAAAAAAAAAAAAAACCTAGACACAGAGGAAGTGTTGGCAGTTGGTTAGCACCCTGCTCAGTGACAGAAGTGTCAGCAGGAAGTTGTCCTCTCTACCTGCCTAATAAACAGCTCATCAGCTCAACTCCTTGATCTCACTCTGGGAAGCAAGTTTAGTAAATCTTCTAGCAGCATCAGCAGAGTTCTGCTTAACTGTATAATTTTAAACCAGGACATTCACGTTCCCTAAACTTCTGACATTGAATCAACCTTGTTTCTTTTTTTAAAATGTTATAGAAAGAAATCAACTTCTAAGATTAAGGCAGATTCAATTAATTAAAAGAGAGAAATCAACACTAGGTGAGGAAGTTCACACAGACAGACTGAGACCTGCCCTATCCGTTTTCCTCAAACCCCGCAGTTAGACAGTTGTGAACAGAACTTTAAGAAAATCCACTAAAGGTGACATTTTAGATGACATTTGCTTTTGGCGAATTTAGGGTGGCAGCTAACATACTTTTCTACCTGTTGTACACATAGGGGAATGACATTTTTAGAATAATAAAAGTCATTCTAATAATAAACAGTTCATTCATTTGTGCTGCATTACTTGTGTTGTAGTGATCATTTACCCTTAGAATATTTTTCCAACTTAAGGAATTCTTGACTGAAAAAAAGTAGAAAGTCAAAAATAAAAGAATTTTAAGGCTCTGAGTGGCTTAGGAACTCAGCACACCTGTTTCCCTATTTGGGTACACTTGATTTCTCTCTTCCTCTTTTCTGCTGCTTCAAGGGTGTCTAAGTTTTTTTTTTAATCTCAGGAAGACTGGTTGCCTTGAGAGGAAAACTACTAAGAAGTATTCCCTTTTGATCCCCATGATTCTTAATAGTGGGGAATAGCAAGTCTTCATTTACACACTCTGCGTTGATATAGAAATTTCTGAGAAAGAGAGGATGTTATTGTCCTGAAGTAGTTACAGATCACTATCACCAGAAATTGTTCGTATTTTACTAGCGTTGTTTTTGTTGTTGCCTTGGTGAACCACTGTTCCCTACCCCCTGCATTAAGGTTTAGGAATCTTAGGATGTTATAAAGATTGGTCTTTCTTTACCTAAATATTTAAGGTGTTTAATCTCAAAATCAATTTATGATATAGTAGTTCTTTCTTAGTACCTTATTTTGTTTTTTGAGAAGTAAAGAGAAGTTTATTAATTTGCCAGCAAATAGTACTTTAATATATTTGTTTTTCTATGGGATGGGTGCACTTTAAATTCCTTAGTTACACATTTACATTAAGCCATTCGTTGCACGTGTACTGAATGCCTGTTGTCTGCCGAACATTATCAATGCCATGGTGTACAGAGCCAACAAGGTCTCCACCCTTGCCTGATTTCCCTTCTAGAGCTGTGCCATCCAGTAGGATGCCCAGCCGCCACTGGCTGTTGTGCATTTGAAACATGGTTAGTGCAAATTGAGATGTGCTGTGAAAGTAAAACACACACTGGACTTGGTATGAAGAACAGAATGTAAAATACCTTTTAAATACTTTTTAATGTGAATGACGTGTTGTAATGAGATCATTTTTAACACACTGGATTAAATGAAATGTATTCTTAAAGTTACTTTCATTAAAACTAAATTAAAATGAATTTTCCCATGACTACTGGAAAATCTAAAATCCATGTGTGGCTCACATAGTGTTTCTTTGGGGGTGCTAGTGTAGAAGACGAGTCCGTGCGTGTGTCATTGCAGATTGGGACAGGCCTATTCGGGAGAAGCACAGTATTCTCTAGGCGTGAACAACGGGGACCCTAGGCTCAGGCCAGCAGGGACGTGTCCCTGAAGCCATGCTGTTTAAACTGCATCTGGGGCGGGGGCAGGAAGGCCGTTTCTGCCCAGGTGTGGAGGCTCTGGGCAAGGAAAGGCTAAGAGACGGTTTGCTCCAGCCGCTGTGTGACTGAGCCAGACCTCTGGCCTGTGACTCTGGTGACTGACTGACAGGATGACCCCACCGAGATGCAGACAGGAAATGCCTGTCTCCGGTTGCTGGTGGGCCTGCTGCTGGAACCGGGTTTCCTGACGGCCGGTCCCGCGCTTTTCTCACGACTGCCCCACTACCATGAGACCAGCGCTACCAATCTCGTAGTTCAAACTTGTAAAACGTTCTTCCTTCCTCGTAGGTATAGCAAAGAAGATACTGAGAAGTTACAGAGATACCATTCCCTCCACGGGAATGACTGGAAAAAGATTGGTGAGATGGTGGCCCGAAGTAGCCTCTCGGTGGCCCTGAAGTTCTCTCAGATCAGCGCTCGTAAGTGGTGGTCCCTTGTGAGTGGTGGTCCCGAGTGCCCTCCTCAGTGAAGGACAAGCCCAACAGGCCTCGTTTAGCCCACGACTGGGTTAGAAATCGCTGCAGGCCTCTCTTTGGAGAAAATCATCGTTGTTTTTTGTTTTTTTTAGCCATTCTCCATACTAATCCATTGTGTTTCCTGTGTATTAAGTGAAGTCGTGCAACCTTCATCCACTGGGCCGATTTTTACCACCGTTCAGTAACCTACGAACTTCAGTAACTTTCAGTGTGACTGTATCTGCCAAGTGGACCAATATCCCAGGAAGCTGGGTATACGTAGGGTAGCCTGGGTGGGGGTGGTCACTTTTCCACGGTGGCAAGGAAGGCTCTGTGAGGGAAGCGTGCAGCTCAGTCGGCTTTACCCAAAACCTATGTTGGTGACCTCCTGTCCCTCTTTCCCAAAAAGTTTCCTTGGTTTTATTCTTCACATCAAAATATCTGAAATTTAAGATGACAGTCCTGGCCAGGCACAGTGGCTCGCACATGTAATTGTAGCACTTTGGGAGGCCAGTGTGGGAGGATCACTTAGAGCCAGAAGTTCAAGACCCAGCTTGAGTAACATAGTGAGACCCCATCTCTGCGAAAAATAGAAAAATTAGCTGAGCGTGGTAGTATGCACCTGTAGTCCCAGATACTAGGGAGGCCGAAACAAAAGGACTGCTTGAGCCCAGGCATTCCAGGCTGCTGTGACTTATGATCAGGCCACTGTACTCCAGCTTGGCCTACAGACTGAGACCCTGTCAGACATGAGACTACACTCAGAGATATAAATCCCAAAGAACAGATTTGACTGGGGTATAGAAAAAAAAAAAAGACAGTTCTTGAGGTTACTGTTTAGCACAGGGGCTCACATACTCCGGCCACACAGGTAGTGCCTCGCGGTCAGTTCTTCAAAGTTTCCAAGAAGTAAAACAAAAATCTGCAATTTCTTTTTAAATTTTGTGAACTATAGATACCTTTTTCTTTCTCAGAAATCTCTTAATTTTAAAATATTCATCCAAATTGTTATTGAAGGAAAAAGATAAGACTCTGTGGGCCAAACGAAGACATTTGCAGGTGCCAGTTTGAGGCCTTTTCCTTACTTAGCATGACTGTGCGTGTGTCTAGTGAGGAAGGGTGAACTTAGATGCTCTTGACACCCTGTGTAGGTGACTGGCTTCAGAAATTCTCAGGTGCCTTAAATCATCCACTACTGCGCTGGTGTCATTGTGGCTACTAATTTCACACTAGGAACTCTTGGTGGGGCATGTATATAACATAAAAACGATGTGATTATTTTTTTCCCATTAAATGTTTAGGAAAAATACTTGGAAACCTCACAATATCATGCGGGAGACATTGCTCTTGAAAACAGGAAGAACGACATTTTTGAAGTTTGAAAAACCGTTGCTTTAAGAAAGGACTTACTAGCCAGGCACAGTAGCTCATGCCTGTAATCCCAGTACTTTGGGAGGCCGAGGCAGGAGGATCACTTGAGGCGAGGAGTTCAAAACAAGCCTGGGCAACATAGCCAGACCTTGTCTGTACAAAAAAAGAAAAAAAAATTAAAAGAAAAGAATTTATTATTTAATAATTTCTGGCTTTGGTTCTTAAAAGGAATCCATGACCATTTTAGTAATTTCATTTTAATTAGCATGTATTATGTTTGATTGTTTTACGTTTGTGTGATTGAGATGTCAGTCATTGTCTTGGGAAAAGTGCCTGATTTAGCATTTTGGGGTTTTTTTATATTGTGTTTGAAAGCAAATAGATTAGCAACTACAAGACCATCCTTTTATATCTATAGGAAGAAATCGTGGTGCTTGGAGTAAGAAGGAAACCCAGAAACTAATCAAGGCTGTTGAAGAAGTGATTCTAAAGAAAATGTCTCTCGAGGAGTTAAATGAGGTGGATCCCAGACTCCAAGAAGCTCCCAAAGGTCGTCTGTCAATTGTTCGGGAAAGACTTTACAGGGGCATATCTTGGATAGAAGTAGAAGCTAAAGTGGAAACCAGAAATTGGATGCAGTGTAAAAGTAAGTGGTAAGTTATATTCTCATTCTCTCTCTCTCTAAATACTGAATATTGACTTCTGATTTCTTTACTCTGTCTCTTTCTAAGTTTTTAGTGAAAGCAGATAGTTACCTGTTTGCAACGTTAAAACAAATATGAAACAAATGTTCAGAAGGCAATCCAGGAGCATGGTGATCAGTAACAGCTCTGCCTCTCAATTTTGCTTTTTATTAGAATTTATTAGAATCCTCTGTCTTCATCTGAAATGAGGCCGTTGTGCTCTGAGCTGCATCTGTCACAAAGTGATAGTTTCAGCCCTGATCCTGCTACACTTTCTTTGCCAGATGTAGCTTTTCCAAGCCCTGGAGGGTCGCTGAGCCAGATGTGCAGCTGCAGAACCGGTGGTTCTGTGGGCTCACAACCCACACCTTGAGCTCAAAGCACGCACAGTGTTCTTTCAATACCAGATAGAAATGAAATCCAGAGTAGGCGTATTTTATGTTGAAAGCAGACTCTCCTGGGCTACACTGTTGATGTGCCTTACAGTTCTGTTGTAGGTACATGAGACTACACTCAGAGATATAAATCCCAAAGAACAGATTTGACTGGGGTATAATATGAAGGAACCAGAGCTCTTTCTACCCCTATATTTTAAGCTAAAAGAAGGGAGAGGGGGTTATAAGCTTCAACTGGAAGATGATACGTCAATGTTAAAAAAGGGAAATTATTATGATTAAGGGTGGTCCCACTTCAGAATCAACATAATTAAGATAACATGTAAGATTTCTATTTTAATTTTGAAGAGAAAAATAGGAAACTTGACCCTGAACATATATTTACCTCCTATAACATCAGAATTACCTCAAATGATACATTTCAAAACTGTAAACATGGGTGGCTGTTGGTAAGAACAACAGTGTTGATTATCTGACAAGTGTCATGTATCTCAGTAATCAGGTATGTAAATATAACAGCTAATGATCTGTCGATCAGATTGTGGCAAATTTTGCTATTCAAGATAAGTGCTTTTTTAATATTTGTCAGTGGGTCAATGCTGTCACTAGGAACTCCAGGCAATCTTGAGCCATTAGCTTTGGGAATTAGAGGAATCATCAAATCATTTACTTAACTAAACTTTGTCTTATTTAGTGTTCCAAGAGCCAGTGACGGTAATAAGAGCGATATTTGTCTGTCATATAAACAGTCAAAATAAATGGAGTTGTTGTCATAGTGTCCTCTAGCACCAGCTAATAGGCCGATTCTTTTTTCTCCCTTTCTTAAACTTGTTATTATGAAAATTTTATAACACACACAAACAGTACTCTTTGTATTCATCATCCAGTTTCAATAATCATTGGTTTGCTATCATTTTATTTATCCCTTTGCACTTTTTTAAAAAATAGGTATATTCTTGATGGTGTTAAATGTTAGCAATGATGAGTTGAAAAGTTAGAAATTGGTTCTGAGTGAGGACAATTTAAATGATAAAAATATATGAAATGTTAACAGAAACTTTAGCCCCGAAAGTAAACTATGTTTTTCTTTCTTTTAATGTAGGATGGAAATTCTAACCAAGAGGATGACTAATGGTGGAAATATATACCGTGGAATTAATGCTCTGCAGGCCAAAATCAACCTTATTGAAAGGTGCGGGAATAGAAATGGATGCTGTTTTAACTGTTCTGCTCGCTTGCCAAAGAGTAGTTGCTAGTGCTGCGGAGTCTGCAGTGAGATTGCCAAGGTTCAAAGCCCTGTTCCGGCACTTTCTACATGTATTACTGTGGGCATGCGACTTACCTTTCTGAGTCTTAGTTTATTAATCTTAAATGAGGATCGTAATGGTGTCTACCTCATAGTGTTGTCAGACGGATAAAATGAAATAATGTGTGTAAAACATACATGTACTCAATAAATGTAGTTATTTTAGTCTTTCAATCTTTCCGTATGGATAAGAATTATTTATATCCATTGGAAAGTAGAGGTAAATAATTCAGACAAAGCCCTCCTGTTCTCCAGTACTAGTTTGTTGGTATCCACTGTTGCTTGGTCTTTGGTTTTGTCCATGCAAAACCTAGTACCTAGTCCATGCAGAGTCCTCCCTGAAGTGTCTGGAGTGTTGTAAGAGAAAGGGAGATACAGGCCTATTTTATTTATTTATTTATTTATTTATTATATTTTTGAGACAAGGTCTTGCTCTGTCACCTGGCTAGAGTGCCGTGGCATCATTGTAGCTCACTATAACCTCAAACTCCTGGGCTCAAGTGATCCTCCTGCTCAGCCTCCCAAGTAGCTGAGACTACAGGTGCACACCACAACACCCAGCTAATATTTCTAATTTTAGTAGAGATGGGGTCTCGCTCTTGCTCAGGCTGGTCTCGAACTCCTGACTTCAAGTGATCTTCCCACCTCGGCCTCCCCAGAGTCCTAGGATTCCAGGCGTGAGCCACTGCACCCGGCCAGCACCATATCTTTGTCTATAAAATGGGGCTAATCCCTCTGACCTCATCAGTTGGTGGCGAGGGTTACTGTAAGTGAATTCGTGCACATAAAGGTCTTAACACAGCCTCTGTCACATAGTAAGTGATGGGTACAGATATACTATTACTATGTGTCTGTGTTGAAGGGCAAAGTTGTGTTTTTCACTGTGAGAGGGCAGCATGGTTTGGTGGGAGACACAAAGGGCTCAGGAAGAGGAGAGACGTCTTCTTAGCCCATCTCTGTAGCCTGTTAACTCAGTGGCCTTGGAGTAACCTTGGGCTAGGATGGGTGACCTCACTGTGGGTATAATGAGGGACCTGGCACAGGGTGAAATTGCTGGCACCCTCTGGCTCTTGATATTCCAGGAGTCCATGAAGATGTCCATCGTGCTGATTTTTGCTTAAAAATTTAATTTTTATTTTTTCTCATAGATTGTATGAAGTAAATGTAGAAGATGCTAATGAAATAGACTGGGAAGATCTTGCTAATGCTGTAGGGTAAGACCATTTGTTTAATATTAAGCTATTTAAAAGATAAAGATGACTTTTTATAAGTGACTGCCTATCGGATTTTTAAAGACAGGACTGAAATTGATGCTGCCTATGGAATTTTATGTAAGTGGTGGTTAAGATTCCTCCTGTTGGCTAGGAAACCAATTCGCTACAGTGCAGAGCAAAAGCCGAGTTTAAGAAGCAAGCTACTTAAAGGCTCTGAGCTGCTAAGTAGATAAGGTTTTCATGACATTAAATAAATCATTAATTAGGTATGGTTTTCATTTTTCTTCTTTTTTTTGTGTGTGAAGTATATCATTGCACATTCCCCAAAGATCACGGGATTTCCAGTTATCTCTGTGTACCCAATTTGGAGCTCCGACATTCTACCAGTTCTCTAGCTCAGTGATTCTCAGCCCAGCTTGCACATTGATATCATCTGGGGAACTTTTTAAAAATACCAGTGCCACACCCAGAGAGGATAATGGAATTGGTCTGGTGTGGAGCCTGGACGCTAGGATTTTCCAGCGCTCCCAGGCAATTCTGAGTGTCTTTTCATCTGTAAGGTTCTTCTGCCTTCGCCTTTGCCAGTGTTGACAGTTTGGAAGAATGCGGACTAGCTGTTTTGTAGACCGTCCTTCAGTTGGAGTTTGTCTCATGTTTCCTCTTGGTTAGATTCAGGTTGTATGTCATAGGCGGGAACACAACACCGGATGTTGTGTCTTCATCACTGCGTCACGTCACGAGGCACATGATTTTGTAATGTTGATCATTCGGCTGAGGTGGCATCTGCCTCGTTTCCCCGCTGTACCAGCTTTTCCCTTGGTGATAAGAAACGGCTGTAGGGAGACATTTTGGGACCACATAAAGGTCCTTTTGCTCTTTAAGCTTCTGTCAGTAGTTTCAATGTGGTTTTCATTCTCATTCTCATCTGATAAGTGCGATTGACCATGGCTTGCTTATGTTTCTAAGCTGTTTACCTTTGCTGGCCTTCACTGCATTTAGTTCTTGCATTTTGAGTCAGTTCCGACTATTAAACAAAGAGGCCACCACTCTCAATATCTGAATTTATTGCTTGTTAAGCAAGGGAGAGCCAGACTGCAAAACACAGTCCCTCTGCACGAAGCAGATTATTGAGCACCATGAGGTTCAGAGGTCGGGAGACTCTCAGAAGTGGGCCTGCAGAGGGATTGTTTGGCCCTTAGTCTTGACAGGTGGATGGTGGCGTGGAGCTCCTGCAGCCTGGCTGGCTTTCAGAAGTATGGCTGCTGGTGTGACATTGCTCTTGGTCCATCAGGAAGGCTTTAGACTGGTTGGGGGGGTGGGGGGGTGGGGAGAGGAGGGGATTAGGTAGTTCCAATTTGGGATTATGACCAAAGAACAAAGAACACTTCATCATTTTCCTCCTTGAATTTTGAGAATCAGAATCTTTTAGTGACTTCTAAGAGGCTCTGCTAGGAATCAGACACATGCCATGGTTCCAAAGCCTTTTCTTTTCTAGCTTGCTTGAGCAGTGGGGCACCCACTCTTTGGTGCCGTGGGACCCCAAGGGGTGAGAGTGTCAGGTGCTTTGAAGGAGATGACCCTGATGTGCACCCCACCAGCTCCCATCCTGAGAAGTGCTCACGTCAACAAAGCCCTCCCTTTGTAACATCAAACTACTTTTTAAAAATTCGACTTTTCTACTATATTTTTGTGTACCTTGTAACGTTGCTTTAGATCACAGTTTTTTGGGGGATTTTAAATGATTTTAAGTAAAATTATATGTTTAAAAGCTGATTATTCTACTTAAGATTTACAAATCTCAAAGGTCTATAGTCGAGATTATGGCATCTAGTCAAATACTATTTGAAATACTATACACTCTCAAAGTTTTAATAACAAATTAAAACAGTAAAAGTTAATCATCAAAGGTTCAATCTGTTCATATTCTTAGAGCCTCTTTTGTGACATACACAGGCAGGATTTAAGGATAGCATCTCCACCTGATGAGACGAACACCTACTTAGTTTTAACATGTCCACATCAGTCGTCATTATTTCTCAAAGCGTGGGCTGGGTCTGTGGGGCACCACGTTGAACATGGGGGGTGGAGAGAGGAAAGGCAGGGGGCGCCTTAGAGCTGGGGCCTCAGAGTCAGATGGCCCTGGCGTTGAGTCCAGGGACTGCACTTAGTTAGCCTTCCTTAGGTTATCCCCTAACTTGTTTCTGAGCCTCAGTTTGCTCATCTACAGAATGGTTTAATAAGCCATTACGAGGACTAACAGAGATAACACACGGCAGTCTCAGCTTGGTGCCCGGAACGTCACGCATGCTCAGTCAGGGGTCGCCATAATGAATCAGGTTGGAAGAATCTGATCATCTTTCCTCTGCATACTTACCAGACAAATTATTCATGCTAATCATTTTAATAATCAGATTAATTATTGAAAAAAAGACACGCTTTTATTAAGAAAATGTGTCCAGAAAGGTTAGTGATTTTTCCTTTAAAAAACAATTTAAGATTTAGTTGTTTCCCTCTCTAATTGTAAATTGAAAATGTTTCTGTCCGGCTTATTGTTCATTGAAATGTAATTGTAGTTGAAAATGTAGCAAAACATCATAAGCGTCTGCTTATTTTAGCTTTGCAAAATAAAAATCAGGGAGCACCTGCCTTTGAATTGTGACAAGTATTAGGTATCCACAGTGTGCTGGGTGCGGGGTCTGGGCCGGATGAGCCACTTGAGGTCCCAGCTCCATCCCTTAATATTAATAGCTGTGCGGTCTCGGGCAACTTCTGGGCCTCAGTTTCCTCATCTCCTGAATGAGGGAGAAGAGTAGCAGCTCCACCATAGAGGTGTCGTGACGATCTATTATGTAAGGCACTGAGGGTAGTGCCAAGTGCAAGGTCAGCATCTCATATGTGTCTTATTTTTATCACATGTTAATGGACATGATGATTTCGTGTTCCAGATGAGAAAACTACTTGTATATCTAGACCTCACCTTAATAAATGTACTTACTGCACAGCACTGAAATGATAAATTTTTAAACTAACTTTTTTTTAATCTTTTCTTTTCAAGTGATGTTCCTCCATCCTATGTTCAAACTAAATTTTACAAGCTGAAAGCTACCTATGTTCCCTTTTGGCAGAAGAAGACTTTTCCAGGTCAGTATTCTTGAGGTTGGTACCTGTTAACACGACTTTTGGTGCCACATGCTGGTCGTGTGAGTCACCTGGGCAAGGGCCTTTAACTCTTGGAGCCTCAGCTTTCTCAACTGTAAAATGATGAAAACGGGCCGGAGCGAGGTGGCTCATGCCTGTAATCCTAGCACTTTGGGAGGCTGAGGCTGGTGGATCCCTCAAGGTCAGCAGTTCAAAACCAGCATGAGCAACAGCAAGACCCCGTCTCTACTAAAAAATAGAAAGAAATTAATTAGCCAACTAAAAATATATATAAAAAATTAGCCGGGCATAGTGGCACATGCCAGTATTCCCAGCTACTCGGGAGGCTGAGGCAGGAGGATCACTTGAGCCTAGGAGTTTGAGGTTGCTGTGAGCTAGGCTGATGCCACGGCACTCTAGCCCGGGCAACAGAGTGAGACTCTTGTCTCAAAATAAAATGGCGAAAACTGGCAAATTATAACCCCTACCTGATGGGATTTTCAAAAGTGCTAAATGAGATATGTTCAGCACAGGGCTTGGCACTTACTGACTTAGTAGATGACTGAGTACTGCTGGTATTGCCATCATGGTTACTAGCACACACCCATGTGCACATACCACATGTGACACATGGGTGCACACACATACCATGTAGTGTGTACACACACACTGTTCCAGAAAGAGTATAAGATGCTTGATTCCTTCTTTGTAGCCATTTGTGGGTAGTTTAAATATGTAAGTCCCAAGCTCAGATCCTCAGAGCCATGTGAGCAACTCGTTAAAAATGCAGATTCCTGGGCCTCATCCTAGACCTCCTGAATACTAATCTCCAGACTGAGTCCAGAGTCTGGACTTTCTCTAAAAGCTTATCAGCGAGAGGTCTCTCAGGGTCAGCCCCGCACCACTGGTTTGGATGATGTCGCACCTGGCAGTGTGTGACAAAATCCTTCTTTGTGTTCACTGCCTAGGTTTGAATCCTTATTAACTCCGTGACCTTGGGCAAGTTTCTTAACATCTTTATGCCTTTGCTTCCTCATTTGAAAAATGCATTAAGCCGGGCGCAGTGGCCCACACCTGTAATCCTAGCACTCTGGGAGGCAGAGACGGGCAGATTGCACCAGCCTGAGCAAGAGCGAGACCCCATCTCTACTATAAATAGAAAGAAATTAATTGGCCAACTAATATATATAGAAAAAATTAGCCGGGCATGATGGCACATGCCTGTAGTCCCAGCTACTCGGGAGGCTGAGGCAGCAGGATTGCTTGAGCCCAGGAGTTTGAGGTTTTGTGAGCTAGGCTGATGCCATGGCACTCACTCTAGCCTGGGCGACAAAGCGAGAATCTGTCTCAAAAAAAAAAGCATTAAAAATAGTGCCTACCTTATAGGATTTTTGTGAGGATTGAATAAGTAAATATGAATAAACCAACTAGGACAGGACCTCACACATAGTAATAACAGGAGTGGTGCAGTGTCGTTATCCTGTATCCTTTGGCGTTAAGAGGCTTTGTACAGACAAATAAATTCAAAATTAAATTTCTTTTCTGTAGAGATCATCGACTACCTTTATGAGACTAGCCTACCTTTATTTAAAGAAAAGTTAAAAAAGAAGATGGAGACAAAATGCAATAAAATCCAGACTCCTGCAGCACCCAAGCAAGTTTTCCTGCTTAAAGACATCTTTTACAGTGACAGTGACAGTGAGGGAGACATAATAGACTCGGAAGACTCGGAAGAAAGTTAAGCAAAGGTTACTATTTCTTGTCCTTTTTATATCAGTTTGGTTGTACTTATATACATGTGTCAGTAAAGCTAGTCTCAGTATTGATGTTTAATAAAGAATGCACAGTGGCCAGAGGAAAAGGTATGGAATCATAACTTCCATTGTGGAGCATTAACAACTTGCTCGTGTTAAAGTCTGTTTGAATGTGAAAAGAATAAGGAGCTGAATTGATTTAATATTTTTGTACCATTCTATTGAAAATAATTACAATGAATGGTTTTATAAAACAAAGTATCCCAAGTCCCTCTCATTGCTGCAGAGGGTCCAGTCACATCCCATAGAATTTCGTTTTGTAGGTTCAACTGTACATATGCTGAGCAAAAGTGAGAAAGTCAATAGTTCTCATAAAGTATGCCGTTCTGTCGTTCCAGTGTCCTCAGTGTATGTATGTATTAGACGAGTGTTCTGTGGAAGTTTGGATCTGCCGTTCCTTCAAACTGGTCTCTATTCCCTTGTACTTATCATAGTTTGTGCATTTCGTCTTCCTGAGTGTGATTCCAGTGTTCAAAGATAGGTATATTTCACATAAGATGTCCTCTCAAAGCAAGTCATTGAATTTATCTGGTTTTCAACTGGAAAAACAAACAAAAAACCAGCAGTCTCTTCCATTGCTTGTAGAAAAACCAGCTCTGATAGACTTATTGAAAGGTGCTGTGTCAGCCTCAAGAACAACTCACTCCTGTCAGATTTTCAAGGTAATCTTAATGGTTGTCTATTCTGTCAATCAGGAAAGCAAAACCACTGTAGGTATTTCTAGCAGAGAAGAACTTCGTATAAATTTGATGTTCCTTTAGAGGACAATTTGGTAAGATACATCAAACCCAGAAGAGTGTATATATTCTGTGACCCAGCAACTGTACTTCTAGGAATTTATCCTAAAGAAGTAATAAAACTAGTGTATAAAATGAATGTTTATAATAGAAAAACAGAAAATGCGTAAATGTTCCTTAATAGGAAATTTGTTAAATTATGGTATATTCCTAGAATGGAATAGTAGATAGTAACTAAGAATGATCGCGATAGATAATATTGTTAACAGTATCAATAACGAAATATTTTGGAAGAATATATATTTTCTCAATTTTATAAAAGTAAACATGTAAAGGAAGTTGATTGTGTATATAGATGCTTTAAAAGGTATGGGAAGAAATAAACTAAACATGTCAGCTTGTTCTTTCTGGGCCGTGGGGTTATGAGTTTATGGGCCAGAACTCGGGATTGCACGTGCTAGAAAAGCAGACTCAAACAGACCTGAGCAATCTATGCGCTCTCAAAACTGAAAGTCCAGAGATATTGCTAGTTTAAGTGTCGGTCCAGCCACTTGGAGTCTCCACAGATGTGGTTTCTTGCTGATTCTCTGCCCCTCCCCCCCCCCCCCCCCCCCCCCCCCCCCCCCCGTTGCAGAGTCCACTTTATCCTGAGTCCACACAAGGTGGTCCCTTGGCTACCAGGACATGCCCTCGTATAGCCACATCTCAGCGGTTTGTCCCCCTTTCAGAGGAAGAAAGAGGGCTCTTCCAGTAGCTCTTGCTTGAGTCTTGGGTTTTGTGTCTTGTACCCAAAAGAGAACTCACACCCAACTTTCAACCGTCGCTGTAGCCGGGAGGGTAGGATTGGCTTCGACCGTCATTTCGGCTCTGGAGCTGGAATTTAGCTCAGCATCCCTCGAAGGGCTGAGAGGGAAAATACTCCAGTGGAAAATCAGGGTCTCATTAGCAGAAGAAGGGGTGAATGGACTCTGAGGAAGCAACCCACAAATGTGCATGCCTGTGAGTAATTACCTGTGCTATAAATTTTACCCAATAAACTTGTGTACTTCATAAAAGTTGTATTTATGTAACTTTCTCACCCATGTCTCCCATGCCTCTCACCTCAAATAAAGAAAAAGGCAGCATAGCATACAAATCTAACCTTTGCCAGCCAGCCTTTTTTATACATAGGAACCCAGAAATTTGGAAGAAAAAACATTCAGGTGAGGCAGGCGGATCGTTTAAGCTCAGGAGTTCGAGACCAGCCTGAGCAAGAGCGAAACCCTGTCTCTACTAAAAAAATAGAAATTAATTGGCCCAACTAAAAATATATAGAAAAAATTAGCCAGGCATGGTGGTGCATGCCTGTAGTCCCAGCTACTTGGGAGGCTCAGGCAGGAGGATCACTCAAGCCCAGGAGTTTGAGGTTGCTGTGAGCTAGGCTATGCCACAGCACTCTAGCCCAGGCAAGAGAGTGAGACTCTGTCTCAAAAAAAACAAAAA
Source organism: Mirza zaza (assembly GCA_008750895.1). Lineage (NCBI taxonomy): Eukaryota > Metazoa > Chordata > Mammalia > Primates > Cheirogaleidae > Mirza > Mirza zaza. The sequence continues at coordinate 107,366 of VSMD01041166.1, forward strand.
AAGAACATGCAGGTAGACTGAGTATGTGAAGTGTGCCCCAGGAGCAGGGTAGGTGGTAGGTTGTAGGGAGGAGTCACCCCAATTTGGGGTAAGAAAAGGGCACTGTCTGTACTTGGCAGCAAGTGGAGGAGGACTCAAAATGAGAGAGTGAACAAAGGCAAAGAGGAAAAACAATACCTGCCTCCAAGAAAGAAGCCCAAGGAGCAAATAAAATTGTGTTTACCCTGCCTTAATTGCGCTTTATTGATGTTCTTGGCCCAGTGCTTGGTCGTTTTGTCCTTGTCGGTCACAGTGCATTTCAGCTGTTCGTCTTCACTGACTTCATTCCCCAACAAGGAGGCCCAAGACTGCAGCATGCAGAGTAGGTAGAAAACGAGTGTTTTAACCAGACCAAGACAACCACACAACATTACCTTCAGTCCAGCAGGCACTGCTGGCCACCTGCAATGAGCCAGGTATTGTTAGGAGCTAAAGATACCAGAACTGACTGGGGACCTATTTTCTTGGAGGCTACACAATCCAGTACTTTCCGAACACTGTTTCCTGTTTATTTCCTGAAATGCATACCACTGGCAATCTTTAGCCTTGCTGAGACAATCCATTGATTCCATCAGCCCACCCCTATATTAATTTGGCAAACTTTCATAACTTGGCAAAGGTATTACTTTCTTTGGATTTGTATTTCCAAAGTTCTTTGATTCGGTATGCATCCTGTGCACTGGCCGTGTTAACGGAAAAGGAAAATCCATCACCTGAGTTTTGCTGTACTGTAAACTTACACAGGGGAATGGCTGTTCATTATCTTTCAGCATTTCACATTTGCCTAACTTAAAAAACCATATGTCAGAGCATTTGAATATAATTACCTTTTGAGGTCATTGTGACCACAAACCATCATTTTTTTAGGAGAGCTGTACAGCATTTTAAAGTACTCATGATGTCTTCATTTGAGGCATAAATGCCTGATACTTAATGCTTTTAATAACATAGTGCCACTGTGACATGGAGCAGGAAAAGAAAAAGAATAAAAGGGGAAAAAAGGATGGATGTAAACTAATTATTAAGTGGATTTTACTACAGCTTATATTTATGAGAAATTGTATTTTGGATGCCACTGGGCAGCTGCAATCTGAAAGACCCAGCAAATCTATTTTGTTTTCTATTTTGTAGCAGAAAACTGTCAATCACCAAAAAACATCTCTGATATTTGTAATTGTTGCATACAATATTTTTATTAAGGGCATTTTGCTCTTGCCTTTATTTTATAATGCTTAATGAAAGTGACAAACTTCTAGGTGGGTTACCCATAAAAGAGGCCAGATAATATATGTACATAAACCATAAAAACAACATACAAAGCATTTTAAAATTTGCATATTTTCTACTTCAGATATTATTTACTTAAGATTTGGGACTTTTTAAAGTATTAAATTCAGTAAGTTTTCTGCTTTTCTCTTTGGTAACAGGAGATCGTTTTTACAACTGATATAACATTTCGAGTAAACAAAAACATGGGTAAGTATTAGTACTTGATTTTAAAAAGCTACCGCTGCCTTGTATAATTTCTTTAAGTAATACATGCTATAAAATGGTATAACGCCCTAATGATATAATATTTCTAAACAAAAAATATACATTATTGACAGAATTTTTAAAAGACAAATGGGAGACTATACTATATTCATAGATTGGAAAATAATTGTAAAGATGTTAATTCTTCACAAATTGATCTATAGACTCTATATAATAAAAGTAAGGTATCAATAGGATTTGTTAGGAAAATCAATAAATTCTAGAATTTATATGGGAAAGCAAGTGGCCAAAAGTAGCGAATACAATCTTGAATGAAAACAAGGTGAAAATATCTACGTGCAAAACACCAAGCGTCACTATAAATCTACAGTAATTACGACAGCGTAGCACTGGTGCAAAGATAGACAAATGAAACAGAAACATATTAAAGACGCTTCATTTACAACAACGATGACACATCAGAATTGTAGACAATGATATTTTCATTGCTATCCCCTACGTGGCAAATAGTAAATGATCAGAAAATATTTGTTGACCAGTCTGAGCAAGAGCAAGACCCCCATCTCTACAAAAAATAAAAAAAATTAGCTAGGCGTGGTGGCACGTGCCTAAGTCCCAGCTATTTAGGAGGCTAAGGATCACTTGAGCCCAGGAGTTGGAGGTTGCAGTGAGCTGTGATGTCACCATGGCACTCTAGCCCAGGCCACAGAGTGAGACCCTGTCTCAAAAAAAAAAAAATTGTTGAAAAAATGAATGGATTGATGAGTGCAGAGAGGTGACTTTACCATAAAGCTACTACCACTGAGACTTGAGGGGCTATCACTTGCAAAGGCACTGCTATAAACTGACTGTTTGTGTCTCCACAAATTCATATGTTGAAATCCTAACTCTCAATTTAATGGTATGGGGTGGGACTTGGTGGGTGATTAGGTCATCAGGGCAGAGTCCTCACGGATGGGACTAGTGCCCTTATAAACAAAGGCCGCCAAGAATGTTGGTACTTTGGGACAGGAGTCTGCCAACCTCCTCATTTACCAGCAAATTATTAGGTCATTAAATATGAAATGTCTGCTTTTGAATCAAAAGTGTAGTTTATTATATTTCAAACAAGAAGCAATACAATTAATCAAAGTATGCACCTAAACTATGGCACAGTTTGGCCATCTTTTTTTTTTTTTTTTTTGGCCATCTTAATGGTAGCTTGTTTATGCAAGCAGCAAAGAAGCCTGAAGAGTGAGTGGCAATGAAATTGCAAAAGGCGTTTTCCACAGCTTGTTGAGAATTGAATATTTTTCCTTGCAAAAAGTGGTCCAAAGCCTGGAAGAAGTGGTAGTCAGTTAGTGCAAGGTCAGGTAAATACTGTGGGTGACAAGAGAGTTTCCAAGCACAGCCTCTAGTTTGAGCAGCGTTGTTTGTGCGACAAGTGGTGGAGCATTGTCTACTGGCCTGTCTCTATTAGCCAATCGTGGCTGCTTAATCGTAAGCACCCTCATCATTTCATCCAACTGGTTGCAGTAGACACCCACTGTAATCAACTGACAAGATTTCATGAAGCTGTAGTGGATAATACCAGTGCTATACGACCAAACACACACCATTGGCTTTTTTTTTTGATGAATATTCAGTTTAGGACTGTGTTTCTGCACTTGTTGTTTATCCAATCATTGTTTATCCAACCATTGTGCTGAACACTGGCAATTGTCAAAATGAATCCATTTTTCAACTCACATAACAATATGGTGTAGAAATGGTTCATCTTTATGTTGTGACAGCAAAGAAAGGCAAGCTTCGAGATGATTTTCCTTTTGACACTTGTTTAATTCACGCAGAACCCATCTTTCTAGCTTCTTTTCCTTGCCGATTCAAATGGTCCAATATTGTTGGAACAGTAACATCAAACCTTGTTGCTAATTCACAGGTAGGTTGAGATGGATTCGCTTCCACTATTGCATGTGCATTCATGCAGGTGCCTCATAAGAGGCAGAATCAAAGCTCTGGGTAGGAGATGCGTTCCTGAGAATTCTGTCTCCACTTAGCTGTGCCACCGCAAGGTCAGAGCCCCAGTCTTTAGTTTTAACGGGGATCTAAATCTAGCCGGGGTGTCAGGCCCCGAGGAACAGAGCACCTCCAGCAGCCTCCTTACAGCTCTGCCAGTGGCCTGATTTGCCTTTTATCATGTTGGCCACCAGTTTGGGCTCAGCCACAGCCTGCATTAGGCCATTATTTTGGTGGCATACTTAATATTCTTACTTTTGGTAGCTTTCTTCTTGCCGGTGCTATAATGATATGCAGGCTTGCTGAAGCCCGAACTTCAAAGCACAATGGCAGTCTCCTGTACGCTTCACTAGGCCCTGGCATTCATCCAGCAGGAGCTCAGTGGCCACCCCCAGAGGTGAGCTCCTGCTGCTAGCCCAGGTCCGCCTCCTGGTCCTGCTGCGACCAGTTTCTCAGCCACCTCTTATCTGTGGCTGCCTCACTGCCATCCGGCCCCTCCCTTGCCACTTCCTGCCTGGCTTGCAGAGCATCAGGCATGGCTGGTGCTGGGATCTGGGTGGCACCCTGAGGCAGGGGCCCCTTGTACTGCTTCTGTCCATGAAGCTAGTGCCAATTGAATCCCTACTGTCAGCTTTGCCCAGGGCTCCTGTGAGGACATTGGGAAGGAGGGAGCTCTGGGTCCCCACCTGTGCCATCTGAGTCCTGTACTTAACAAAAAAATTAATTGCTTTCCTGGAGGCTTCCTGCCACCCAGAATCCTTTGCAATCTGGGGCAATGTTCTTTTCAAGGTACTTCTTTACAAAAAGTCAGTCTGGGGCAGCTTTTTCTCCCATTCCTTTTGACTGTCTCTAGCCAGGCCCCTGCCAGCTGTTCTTACACATTGAAGCCCTCCATCTGATTTTGCCACACATAGCCTTGCTATGACTGGGGATTTCCTCTAGCCCAAATTGAGTTTGCTGCCAGGAGAGGCCATTCAGAAACCCAAGTCATAATTTACTGGGCATGGGACTAAAGAGTTAGTTCAGGCAGCTCCCTCCCAGCCCCTTCCATGGTGCCAAGATGGCATCTGCAGGTGTTCCCTCCCCCTTGCTGTGCCACTCCTCCCTCCTGCTCCATCCGCCCTGCTCTGTAAAAAGAGACAAAGAGGATAACTATATAAGGATAAAGGGGTCAATTCAGCAAGAGGATATAAAAATTCCAAATATATATGCATCCAACACTGGAGCACCCAGATATATAAAGCAAATATTGTTAGAGATAAAGAGAGAGATAGACCCCAATACAATAATCGCTGGAGACCTCAACACCCCACTCTCAACATTGGACAGATCATCCACACAGAAAATCAACCAAGAAATGTTGAAATTAATCTGCACTATAGACCAAATGGACCTAATAGATATTTACAGAACATTGCATCCAAAAGCTGCAGAACACATTCTTCTCCTCAGCTCATGGATCATTCTCAAGGATAGAGTTCAAAACAAGTCTTAAAAATTAAAAAAAAAAAATTTAAATCATACCAAGTATTTTATCTGAACACAATGGAATAAAACTAGAAATCAATAACAAGAGGAACATTGGAAACTATACAAACACATGGGAATTAAACAATATGCTCCTGAGTGACCAGTCAATGAAGAGATTAAGATGGAAATTCAAAAATTTCTCTAAACAAATAAAAATGAAAACACAACATATCAAAACCTATGGGATATGGCAAAAGCAGTAGGAAGAGGAAAATATATAGCATTAAGTGCCCACATCAAAAAGGTAGAAAAACTTCAAATAAACAAACAATGAATTAGTGCCTATGTAGCCAATAACCAGCCATCAGCTTCTGTATTATGCTTGCTTGCTTGCTTAGGAGAGTGGGAAGTTTTCAGTTGACCCTTATCTGACCCCGCACCTGCCATCTCTCCTCTGCTAGGGTAATTAAGTTTAGAAACTAAGGAGAAGGGTGGTGGTGCATGGCACGACTGCCTACTAGATAGCCGCTAGTCCAGGGTCGAAGTGCCCTGGACCCCTGAGGTGCCTGACCTGCTTTATGTACCTAGTGAAATGCGCCCAGGCTTAGATCACAGGATGCAGGATGTACTTCAACTAAGATTAATGTTGTCCGTAATTAGGATACTTCAGAGGCTTCCTCTCGGCTGAATCTTGGCTGCAGCTGGTGACTCCTACAAAACCTATCTCAAGGCTCCAACCGCCTCCCTCCCCCGCCCCCCCCATTGTGCTAAAACAAGATTGAAATATAGATTAATGCTTTCTCTCGTTTTTGTAAAAGTGCTTGCTAATTAGATTTTTAGAGTGTGGTTTTTTTGCCTTTAAAAAGGGGCCGTTTTTCCCTTTTCATCACTACTTTTCTGTGCCTGCCACTCTGCAGGACAGTAGTCCTGGCCAGTAAATAAAGACTCACAATTTGGCCCAATTCAGTTTCTAAGGTGGTCTTTTCTGGCACTTCAGACTATAAGAGAACTAGAACTAAAAGAACTAGAAAAACAAGAGCAAACCAAACCCAAAATTAGTAGAAGAAAGGAAATAATAACGATCAGAGCAGAGATAACTGAAATTGAAACAAAAAAAGTGAAACAAAAAGTTGGTTTTTTGAAAAGATAAACAAAATAACACATCTTTAGCCAGACTAGGAAGAGAGAAGACCCAAATAAATAAAATCAGAGATAAAAAAGGAGACAGTCCAACTCATGTTGCAGAAATTCAAAGGATCTTTAGCGACTGCTATGAGCACCTATATGCCAATAAATTGGAGAACCTAGAAGAAATGGATAAATTCCTAGACACATACAACCTATCAAGATTGAATCAGGAAAAAATCCAAAACCTGAATAAATGAATAACAAGTAATGAGGTAGAAGCAGTGATAAAAAGTCTCCCATCAAACAAAAGCCCAGCACCCCATGGCTTCACTGCTGGATTTCTACCAAACATTCAAAGAACTAATACCAATCCTACTTAAACTATTCTAAAAAATTGAGGAGGAGGGAATACTCCCAAACTCATTCTACAAGGACTGTGTTACCCTTATACCAAAGCCAGAGAAAGATACAACAAAAAGAGAAAACTATAGGTCAATATCTGTGATGAACATAGATGCAAAAATCCTCAAAAAAAAAAATACTAGCAAACCAAATTCAACAACACATTAAAAATATTATTCATCGTGATAAACTGAGATTCATCCCAGGGATACAAAGATGGTTCAACACATGCAAATCAATCAATGTGATACATCATATCAACAAAATGAAGGAAAAAAACCATATGACCATTTCAACTGATGCTGAAAAAGCATTCGATAAAATTCAACATCCCTTCATGATAAAAACTCTTTAAAAACTGGGGATAGAAGGAATTTACCTCAACAAGATAAAAGGCATAAATGACAGTTTTTTGCCTCCCTGGCTGAATTTATTCCTAGGCATTGTATTATTTTGAATGCTATTGTAAATTGAATTGCTTTTAAAATATCTTCTGTGGTTATTAATTACTGGTATATAGAAATACAAGTGGTATAGTGAGATCATGTTCTTGAAAAAAAACAAAACACCTGAGTTTTTAGTCTTAATCTTGTGCCCTGTGAGTTTGCTGAATTCATTTATAATTTTTAGTAGTTTTTTTGTACTCTTTTTAGGATTTTCTACATATAGGATCATGTTATCTGTGTGTATAATTTTACTTTTACTTTTCCAATATGGGTGCCTTTTACTTTTTTTTCTTACCTAATTGCTCTGGCTAGAGCTTCCAGAGCAATGTTGAATAGCAGCAGTGAAAGTAGGCATCCTTGTCTTCTTCCTCATCTTAGAAGGAAAGCTTTTGGTCTTTCATCATTGAGTATGATGTTAGATTTGGGTTTTTCATAGATGCCCATTATCATGTTGATGAAATCCCTTCTATTACTAGTTTTCTGAGTGTTTTTTTTTAATCATGAAAGGATATTGGATTTTGTGAAAGGAGATGTTTTTCCCACATTGATTGGGATGATCATGTGGTTTTTTTTTCCTTCATTCACTGACATGGTATATTATATTGATTTATTTTTATATGTTGGACCACGCTTGCATTTCCAGGCTAAATACAATTTATTCATGGTGTATAATCTTTTTAATATAGTATTAGGTTTGGTGTGCTAGTATTTTGTTGAGGATTGTTGCATCTATATTTATAAGGGATATTGGTTTGTAGTTTTATTTTTTGTGATGTCTGTGTCTGGCTTTGGTATCAGGGTAATGCTAGCCTCATAGAATGAGTTAGAAAGTATTTCTTCCTCTTTTATTTTTGGAAAAGTTTGAGAAGTTTTGGTATTAATTTTTCTATAAAAGTTTGGTAGAACTCACCAGCAAAGACATCTTGGGCATTTCTTCATTGGGATATGTCTGTCCAGATTTTCTGTTACTCTCTGTGTCATTTTTGATAGTTTGAATGTTTCTAGGAATTTTTCATCTAGGTCAATATGTTGGCATGCAACTGTTCCTAGTACCCTTTTATAATTATTTTTTATTTCTGTAAGGTCAATAATAATGTCTTCATTTTCATTTCTAATTTTGATAATTTGAGTCTTTTTCTTTCTTGTGTCAGTTTAGCTAAATCTTTGCCAACTGTCTTAGTTCAGGCTTCTATAACAGAATACAAAAGACTGGGTGGTTTAAGCAACAAACATTTATTTCTTACAATTCTAGAGGCTGGGAAGTCTAAGATCAAGCTGCTGGCAGATCTGATGTCTGGTGACGGCACTCTTTCTGGTTTGCAGACAGCCATCTCATTTCTTGTTGTATTCTCACATGGTAGACAGAAGCAGAGAGAGGAAGCAAGCTCTCTTGTGCTGCTTCTCCGGGCACTAATCCTATTCTGAGGGCTTCACCCTTATGACCTAATTACTTTCCAAAGTCCCCACCTCTTAATACCATCCCACTGGGGGTTAGGGTTTCAACATACGAATTTCAGGGGGCCACAAACCTGTAGTCCATAACACTAATTTTGCTAATCTTTTCAAAGAACCAACTTCTGTTTTTGTTAATTTCTCTATTGTTTTTCTATTTTTTTATTTTATTTATTGCCACAAATATCTTTAATATTTCCTTCCTTCACTAACTTTAGATTCCCCTTACTCTTCTTTTTCTAGTTTCTTAAAGTGTAAGGTGATTTGCCATCTTTCCCCCTTTTTTTAATGTAGGCATTTACAGGTATATATTCTCCTCTGAGCGCTGAGAGCCAATAAATCAATAACTAGCACAGCTAACAAACATGATAGTCTTTTCAAAATATGGTTGTGGAACAACTGGATATACTGATTATACACTTGGAAAAAGTGAATTTAGACTCCTACTTTATACCTTACACATGAAAAAAAGTGGAAAGCTAAACTTATAAGACTTCTAGAAGAAAATTTTAAACACAAATCTGTATAAATTCTTAGGATACAAAATGCACTAACTATTAAAGAAGCAATTGATAAATTGGACTTCATCAAAATTTAAAACTTCTGTTCTTCTAAAGATACTGTTAAGAACATCAAAATGCAAGCCATAGATTAGAAGAAAGTATTTGTGACAAATACATATAATAAAAGCCTCATGTCCAGAATATGTACAGAACTCTTACAACTTAATAAAAAAACAAACAACCCAATAAAAAATGACCAAAGGACTCATTAACAATTCACAAAAGAAGATATACTAATTGCCAATAAGCATATGACAAGATGTTCAACATTGTTAGTTATCAGGGAAATACAAATGAGGTGTACTTCTAACCCACAAGAATGACTAAAATTAAAAAGATTCAAATAGGAAGTTTTGACAAGGTTGTGGAGCAAGTGAAACTCTCATACGCTGCTTTATGGGAATATACAATGCCAAAACCACTTTTGAAAATGAGTTTATACTTTCTTATAAAGATTATTTTTCCATAATCCAGCCATTCCATTCATGGATATTTATCCAAACTAAATGAAAACATATTTTCATTAAAATACTTGCACAGTAATACTCATAAAAGCTAAATTCATAATAGCCACAAACTTGAAATAACCAAAATGCCCATTAATATGAGTGAAAAAAACAAATTGTGGTATATCCATTTAATGAACTCCAATAATAAAAATGATACTGCTGATACATGCAGTATCTTATGTACCTCACAGAGATTATATTGAACACAGCAGACACACCCAAAAGAATATTCAATGTACAATTCCATGGATATAGAATTCTAGAACGGGCTAGGTGAATCTATGGTGTTAGAAATGGTAATAGCAATTAGATCAGTGGTTCCATCAGGTGAGTGGGGAGAAGGCCATTATTGCAAAGTGGCACAAGGGCACTTTCTGGGATAAAAAATATTTTATATCTTGATTGGAGATGGCTATGCTAAAGTGTAAAGTTATGAAAACCCATCGAAGCATAAAAGCCATGTATGTTGCGTATAATTGTATATAAATGTATATAAATTATTAGCATATTTATGTGTGTGTACATATATATATTTGAGATAAGGTCTTACTATATTGCCCAGGCTGATCTTGAACACCTGGGCTCAAGCGATCCTCCTGCCTCAGCCTCCCCAGTAGCTGGGACTACAGGCACCCACCATCATGCCTGGCTGTATATAAATTATATAAACGTGATGACATTAATGGAAGATGTGGCAAGAGTGAAGGTGAATGATGACAAAATCAATAAAAATTATTGTAACAAAAATTCACTAATTCGGCCGGGCGCGGTGGCTCAAGCCTGTAATCCTAGCTCTCTGGGAGGCCGAGGTGGGCGGATCCTTTGAGCTCAGGAGTTCGAGACCAGCCTGAGCAAGAGCGAGACCCCATCTCTACTATAAATAGAAAGAAATTAATTGGCCAACTAATTGATATAGAAAAAATTAGCCGGGCATGGTGGCACATGCCTGTAGTCCCAGCTACTTGGGAGGCTGAGGCAGCAGGATTGCTTGAGCCCAGGAGTTTGAGGTTGCTGTGAGCTAGGCTGATGCCACGGCACTCACTCTAGCCTGGGCAATAAAGTGA